>APFE031023724.1:32674-43814 GCA_000404065.3 Pinus taeda | reverse complement strand
ACCCAACCCTCACATCCCCACAGGACCCTCTTTTCACCTTAAGCCTAAATAAATTAACCCAAAAACCCCAAAAAACATTAGGCACATTTCTTGAGGACATATCGTACCTCTATGTCCTTCTACCATTGATTTTCCCCCCGTTGATCTAATGGCCCACGTCTCACTCGATCAATGGAACTTGCCCGATCGTTCCCCACTGTCAGATCACCCCCACTAGATCTGACGACTATTGCTCATTTTGCACAAACAACAATCACAAAGAGTACCCGCTCGATAAATGTTGTTTTTCTCTCTGTCATGCTGCGACATGTCATTCACTGAATGGAATCAGGCAGACTCTACCATTTACCACTTACTGACTGATGCCCTTCTAATAGAAACCATAACCACCTGAGCCAAACCATCCCTGGGTGTTATTGTTCACATACCTCCTCCACCTGATAACTGTCCGATCTACTTACTTAAGATCTAACAACCTGGACATGTTCTGCTCCCACCACAACCTCAAGCCTCATGTGCACAATCTCCACCGTGCATTCCCCTCGATCCGATAGCCCTCATCCACGACCGCTCCCGATCATCCTCCACCTCTCTATCACCTCTCTGTTCGTCTAATTTGGCATGTCCATCCACCCATGCACTTCATACTCCACTCCCTATTTATTACCTGAAGGGGAAGTTGTTTGGCTCTGTCAGTCTAATGACAGTCAGACCACTGAACTGAATTAACAGAAAGTATGGCCAAAGGAAGAAGGACATAGTACGATCCAGAAAGCAGAGTTAAAATAGTCATGGATCTCCATTGCCACAATCAAGCCAACCACCTAACAAGACAACACAGTACCAGAATTGATTAATGCTTTTGTGATGGAAGGGAAAGTGCATCCTAAAATGCAATCAGACAGTTAATGACAGAAGGTGGTCGATTGAGACATCTCCAACCCTAAACGGCTAAAGATCATTGTAAAAGAAAACTATAAATAGCAGAAAGGGAGATGTAATTGGGGTTCGATTCCACTTCTGGAGACTATAGATATTCTGTTCCTTGCAACGTCTCATCTTCATTTTCAGCAATACAAGCTTCTTTTTCTATTACATGCTTAATGTCCATTTCCCCCTTCTGTTCTAAACTTGCACCTGGATTGGTTTATTCATGTGTTCTCCTATGGCTAATGCTAGATAACTGTCATCTTATCTTTGCATAGGTAAATTGGATTTGCTATTGAATTAGTCATCCATGTTTCCTCTGTATCTAATGCTAGATAACTGTCATCTTATCTCCCTTTAGATAGACTAGATTTACAAGTTTCAGTCACTGGTTGCAACTGGCCATCATATGTTATGTATGCATCTGTGGGTGTGGTTAGTATTCTTCATTCATTCACTTAATCTACAAAGTATTGAGCGTTAGTGGTCTAAAGCCTTGTAGGCTGAGGGTATTCATGCATGTCTAGAGTGAAAACAGAGTTGAAGTGGTTATCTTGCTTGTACCAAACCATCACCCATTCCAATAGTTCCTAGAACAATATTGAAGATTATATGTTACCAGGCATCTCCGAGCTACAACCTAGCAGAGTTTCGTGGAGTGATAAATCGTACCCCTTCACGGAGGTACTAAAGGGTGGAATAAAATGATAGATAGACATAGCCCTATAACTTAATGACCTGCACGAGAGCAAGAACAAAATGAATAAACCGACATCATGACCATCTCAGGGTGTGGAAACTTGGTTCCAGCATCCCCCCATACTGCTTAAGGTGAGACTTCGGTCCACGCTCCATGGGCTGATACCGAAAGGACCAGTAGTGTAGGGATTTGTTTAGCTAATTAAGATTGAACCTAGGTTAGGCCCCACCAAGTCAACAGCGAGCACTCAGGATTTTTAAAAACTTACCACAGGGTTAAGAAGGATTTTTTTTGGGATGGCCTTAAATTTGATATTCAAAAGTTTGTGGCAGACTATTTGGTTTGCTAACAAAATAAAGTTGAGACAATTAAGACCCCGGGGCTGTTACAACCTTTATCTATTGCAAGTCAACATTAGGAGGAGGTTTCAATGGATTTTATCACAGGTTTACCCATGTCCAAAGGAAAGAGCATAATAATGATGGTAGTTGATAGAATTTCCAAGTATGCACAATTTTGTGCATTATCCCATCCATTCAAAGGCAGTAGAATTTCTTCTGCATTTATGGAAACAATTCAAAATCTACATGGAGACCCAAATATTATTGTAAGCAACAAATATCCCATTTTCACTGGAAATTTTTGGACGAAATTATTTTCTTGTCTCGGTATCCAATTAGCTCATAGCTCATCTTATCATCCTCAATATGATGGGCAAACTGAGATAGTGAACAAATGTTTGGAATGATATCTTTGTTGTTTTGTATCTAATAAACAAACACAATGGGTCAAGTGGTTACCTCTAGCTGAATGGTGGTATAACACTTCCTTCCATACTACAACTAAAATGACCCCATTTATGGCACTTTATGGATATCAACCACCATCCATCACGTCATATTTAAGAGAAAATTCTAAGGTTAAGTAGTGGAAGATCACATCGAACATCAACAACAAGTTCTCCAACTCTTAAAGGATAACCTTACTTTGGCGCAAAATATAATGAAACAACAGATAGATCAACATCGCAATGAAAGAAGTTTTGATGTAGGCGACTGGGTGTTTTTATGGCTACAACCATACAAACAAATGTCCCTAAAGCAAGCTAAGAAGGATAAGTTATCACCAAAATGTTATGGTCCTTACAATGTGTTGCAAAAGATTGGTACTATGGCATACAGATTGGAGCTTCCTACATCTTCCCAAGTGCACCCAGTTTTCCATATTTCATGCTTAAAGAAGGTTATAGGATATTGCTAGAACTTGACGAGGAAGGAAAAATCATATTGGAACTTGAATCAGTCATAGAAACAAGAACTCAACAACTACAGAATCGATAAATTCTAGAGTATCTCATCAAGTGGAAGAACTTACCCGCTGAACATTCCACATGGGAGGATGAAAATTTTATACAAAAGCATCCAAAACTACTCAAGTGTTGAGGACAACAATTTTTTGAAGGTGAGGGGCATGTTAGGTCCCTATAATACTAGTATATTCCCTCATTATTATTGTCAGTGCAACCCCCTTATTGTTATTATTGTGCCCTTACATTATTATTGTTATGTCAGCTTTGATTATATTGTGATCCCTTAGAATCCTATATATAGAAAGGAGGTTTTTTCATTTGAATCATCCAATAATTGTTCATTTTTGTAATGTAAAGGAGGTTTCCCCCTCGAAGAGGCCAATTTTGAAGTCGTTGATCTATCTCTTATTCTATTTTGTGAGTTGGTTACATAACATATATTTTTTTATTTGAAACAACACATAGCATGTACTAGACGCTTGAACCCCTAAATTGGTCCAGGGCTCTGGCCTGCAATAGTTTTGGGCTTCCTGATCTTAGTTCGTACCATGGCCTTCACTCAACCTCAAACAATAATTTACGAGATTTTACACTCGAACTCCCGGGCCCTGAACTACACTTCACACCAAACCTACTGTTATGAGGAATTTTGCATCTACAGATAAATACTAATTCCCTAGGTAGGTAGTTATACCTAGAAAAACAGATTTAAAGCGCTTATCTTTTTTCTATAGATGATAAATAAGACAAGGGAAACAAAGGACCTACTTTTTCTTTCAATTTCCTTTTGTCTACTTTGTATGGCTCCCGTTGCTCCTCTTCGAACTTAACTCACTCAAAAAGTACCTGCAAGCATAAACTGAAGACAGAGAACCAACCAAAGCAAGATATCTATCGACCATAAGTAAATGGAATCAGATACATTCACACATATAAACATCATATATCAAGATAAGCATATGGAAGAAGGTGTAAACAACTTTATTAAGTAGAAGGAAGAATTACAACCATGAAGTCCGATCCATTGTCACTCTTCTAGCTTGGGTTCCAACCAACATCACATCAATAGCACAACACTCCGACATCATAACAATACTTTCTTACAATATCAATCCTCACACCAACAATATCTCCTTACAAATTCTCAAAGTCCAACCCCTTGATCACTTAGATAAGTGCTCAATTTATAGGAAAATGGAGGAGGTTTGTTCATAAATGAGGGTATTGAATGGCCTTCCAAACTTAGAGTTAGTTTCCATGGAGGAAGGGATGAGAGGATAAGAGGTTAATTAACTCATTCCCTATCCAATTTCGAGCTCATAGGAGATGATAAGTGTGGGAATCTTCTAGATGGCTCCAAAAGATAAGAATATTCCTAGAAACCTATGATGATTTTTCTCAAATTCGCCTAGCGCAGGTCAAAGTGGGCCTAAGTACTCTCGAAAGCACCCTGACATGGGCCTCCTTTCACTGAAGTGCACTTACCCTTGACCAAGGATGCGCTGGTCCCTCAAGGAGGCAATTTTGGAGGGCTTCAGGCCAAGAAACTTTCAAGGAAGGAGGCATTCAAAGTGATGACTTGCCTAGGGCATGTAGCAACTGAAGTAGGGTTTGATGAGCCCTAATGGTACTGATCTAATGATGGGAGTGATGTCCCCAAATGGATCTGTAACATCTGCCCCCTAAAGCTTGAAGTCAAAAATAATAATGCCGAGTGATATGCTTTACGATGTGATGAGGAGGTTCTGAAGTGGATGGTGACCTGCATCAATTACAATACATAATATCATGATATTTTGATTTTTTCTCATGAATTGCTAAGGGAAGGCATACTCATTATCAACATATAAAATTTCATTACAAGTAAATAGATAGTCGTCTATAGATATAGACCCATGATAGGATGACCAACAATGTAAAGCCATTGTACGGATGATTTGGTACTTTCCTGAAATCGCAGCCCAGATGGATGAAACTAGATCTAGGGTCTTCTATCTTGTTCAATCGCTCGCTCAAGTACGAGTCTAACCATGTGAATATGTGATCTAAAGTTGAACATGGGAATACACCGTCTGATTACCAACCAATGATGTAAGCCATTAACAGACACGAGAGAAATCATCGATAATGATAATGATCCTCAAGGTACTGCAATACATTCTGCATGGTGTGAATGGAATTTTTGACCTCGAATACCATACAAAGTCTTTTGGTCGAAGGCCAGTGATGTCAACCTATCGTCAAAGCGAGAAACTGCCATTGATTTATGCAAGCCTCAAGGTACTGGAAGGGTGTTTCTAAGTCAACTTCTTGGGTAATGCGCTGATGTCCACAAGAAGTGACTAGTCATAGGAGGGCTTTGATGTATCCCACATCAACGACACGAAATGAGTGTAATGATTTTGGAGACAGAATTTGACTAATGACATAAGGTTCAGGAATGGCGGTCATGAAAATGAAGGTTTATGAGTATCGCAAAGGATGAATTTTAACTGGGTGACTTCTCTTTAACATGTCGACGACACTGAATGGACTGGCAGCATTGACCCAAAACAAAAGTAATGGATGGTATGATAGACCAAGGTATGATGACCATCATGCAGATAACCCAACCCATGTAGTCATAATGATGAAGTGAAAGTGTCATGTTCAAGAGCGACCTGCTGCCATTAAGTGGTTTACCCCTTTTCCATTTTCTCCAGTCATTGCTAGCCAGTACCTCTTTATTTTTTATCAAGCTTGAGGAGGATAACATATGCTTGTTGTATAATTCCACCCTTCGGGTGAATCCATCGCTATGTGATGTTTTAATGAGTCTACCAAAGTTGAAACTCGGTCTTGTCATGATGGACAAGTTTGTCGCTATTTGATGTTTTAACAAGTTTAACAACAATGAGAACTCGATCCTTTTCATTTTTAGAGAGTTTGAAAAGGGACTTAAAGATAACTCCACAAGTTCCTTTTCGTATATTTGTCTCTCAAGTCCAAAAAAGCGTAAAATAATAAGAGAGAGAACCTATTGACCATGTTCAATCAACGTATTCCTTTTTCTTAAGTAATCTATCTCAGTCTGGAAAAGGGTTAAACTTATACTGAGTAGATGTCATTTCCAATCCGTTAACGAGCTGAAAAGGACAAGCACTCGACAATCTTTTCATATTTCAAGAGTCTAAAAAGAGCTTAAAGAGAACTCCACTTTGAGGAACAAGTGGTGTCTAGGATAGCAACTGGTTCCGATGATGTTGGAACTTCTCAAAACATGTTGATTTATGTGAAGAGGTTGGCTAATAAGACCACTCATTGCAATTGTTCCTAAAAAAGGGTAAAACAACCAAGTGAAAGCATATGATCGGCCAAGCAGATAGTGACAATGGAAGGAGAAGAACCAAGGCTCATCTGACGGAAAACGTTGATAGAATGGAAATCATGAGGGTTAAAATGGAAATGGGTTCATTTTTACACAACCTTGAAATGAAAAACTATGCTTGGATTCAGTTCCATTTTTAGATGAGCTTGAAACGAAGAACTATGCTTGAATTCAGTTTCATTTTTACACAAGCTTGAAATAAAGAACTATGCTTGAATTCAGTTTCATTTTTACACAAGCTTGAATCACAAAAAACTATGCTTGAGATTAGTTTACATGCCCCCAACATGATGACTCGATTCTAGGTCCATGCCCCCCAAGCTTCATTACATTCACCTAAGTAGACTACTCGTGGTGATTAGGTGCATGGAATGAAGGCTCATTTACGAGATCAAGTGAAAGACTCGACTCGGATTTTACGATATCTACCTAAAGACTAGACTTGGAACTTTGCTCCAAGGGACCTTGTTTCATTTTTTAATGAGCTTGACACAAGACAAGGAACTCTGCTTAGATTCGTTGTTTCCTTTTTTAATGAGATTGACACAAGACAAGGAACTATGCTCATACTCCTTGTTTCATTTTTTAACGAGCTTGACACAAGACAAGGAATTATCCGCATATTCCTTGTTTCATTTTTTAATGAGCTTGACACTAGACAGGGAACTATGCTCATACCTTTTGTCTCATTTTTAATGAGGTTGACACAAGACAAGGAACTATCCTCATGGGAGTTGTTTCATTTTTTAATGTGGTTAACACAGTAAAAGAACTATCCTCATGGGAGCTGTTTCATTTACTAATGAGGTTGACACAGTAAAAGAACTATCCTCATTGGAGTTGTCTCATTTTTTATTGAGGTTGACACAGTAAAAGAACTATCTTCATGGGAGCTGTTTCATTTTTTAGTGAGGTTGACACAGTAAAAGAATATCCTCATTTTCCTCGATCACGACTCATAAGAGGTCATGACTTCCAAGAGGTTCTCATCAGATGGAAGAACAATGTTACAGAAGGGATCCGTAGCAAGGAATCCATTAGAGAGATCTGGTTCCAATGCCCCCAATACATAATGCACAACATCACTGAATTGATCGTCAACTGATGTAGGCATGGAACTGATTGCCACATAATTAACCTGTGGCAAGAATGATACCATTGGTACAAAAGGACCATTTAGGGAAGATGGTTAACTGGAATCCATATTTGGATCGAGAAATGAAAGCTGGTCAACGGTGACAATTATGTCTTCATGCAGGAAACAAATCACTCGAAAGAGTGTTGAAACAATATCCCCCATGTCATAAACATAGTCGCGCCCAAGAAGTAAATTGTAATTTAAAGGGCCTAGGAATACCATCACATTTAGATAAATGATTTTTCCTCCCAAAGTAATAGGCAATTGAGGAAGGATCCCTAATCGTTGATTGATTCCTCTGTTAAAAGCCAATAGATTCTAGGTAACAGGCACAAGTGGCGGTGAACCAAGCGCTTGCCAAGTAGTGGAGGAAAGGATACTCACAGATGCACCTTCATCTATAATAGTGCCAGGTACAATCATATTATAAACATGTACTATGATCTGGAAAGGCACATAAGAAGGAAGACAACATGCTACCAATCGATTCCAATCAAAGGAAGTGACTAGACTACTTGGAGGGGTTACCGTAGAAATGGGAGTATTATCCCCTTGTGTTATGAGAACAAGAGTATTTTCCTCCTGTCTTGATGGAACATGAAGGTTGTCTCCAAGCTCATTAGAATCTAAAGAAACAAAAAGAACCTGAGTGGTATCATACTCACTCTCTACGGGAAAGGTGCGATTAACTGAAGGTGAAATCGGGTCAACTGTTTCCTTGACCTGTGATGGGTGAGGTGTAGACTCATTGGATTCACATTCAGAGAGAGTGGGTTTGACTGACAATTGATTTGGGTCAGTCACTTTATCAACTAGTGAAGGATTAAGGGAGAGTCTCCTGTAACTAGATGGAAGTCGCTGCGGAGAAGTAGGATGGTTATCCAACACTTTTTTGGCTTCATCTATATAGGGACAAAGGTGAATGGGATGAATCCCTTCACATAGCCTACAGGGAAACTTAACTTTACACTACTTTCCATGAACTTTACTACCACTAGTTGATGGTGTGTCACCAGCATGATCTCCAGAAGTTGATGACACAGGATGATGTGAATGAGAAGACCATTCTTCTGAGATCTGAGGAATTCCAGAACAATTTCAAAGAAGATGGTCTCCCGTACAAAGTTTGCAAGGAGATCGAAGTTTGCGGGGCTTATCAGACGGTTTCTCATTGGAAGTTACAGTAAAAGCAATGGTTGCTTAGTTGCCTTTTCTTCTTCTTCTTCTTCTTCTTCCCTTTCTTCTTCTTCTTAGCCACCTGGTTACTAGTGTAAATACTTTCACCAAGCGAAGAGGAAGGAGGGGAGGAAGAAACAACCGAGGAAGAAGGAAAAGGGTCAACTTGAGGTTGATTTTGTCCAGTTGTAGGAATATTTACTTGCGGGGCCAAGGAGGTTGAGAACAACCATACTGGCAAGCCAATGGTAAGTCTCGGAAGGGACAATGTAGCCATATAAGGAGCACCAATATTTCCAAAAGGAGGAAAGGGACTAGGATTCCCATCAAAAGGAATTCCTTGATCAGTAGACTCCGGAGTTATTGCCATGTGTTTCAACCTAAGATCAAGTAAGGAGTGATGGTGGAAGATGTTATCCATAGTCAATTAATTTTATTTTAATAAAAATAACATAACAAAACAAAAGAGGGATAATCTAGGAAAAAGGATTACCAAGCAATTGTGAACTACAGAATACCTCCCGGCAAACCGAGAAGTATGGGCAGGCAATCTCCTCGAATGTTGTGTTTGGTGTATCACAGTGTATAAGGCCGCTGAATCGGTTACCTAAGGATGGATAACAACCTAGTGTTGTTCTCCCATATATACCGGAAAGTATGTGGAGGTCCAATCCATGTTAGCACTGTCTAATGCGAAACCGCACAGTGAGAGCATTCCTTTATACTTTACGTATTGTAACACCGCCCTATATACCCGAAGGTACATGGACGAGCTACAATATACTCACGTACGTGGAATGAGGTATCACACTCGGAATGTATCGCAGACAAGTTAGTGACAGTTGCTATGTTTTAGGATGCCAGAACACGTCTCTAGCCTAGACCTCTAAATTTTTTGCGTTAAGTTACAATGCTCCATTAAGTTAATTGAGATAACTTTTATGTTGATCTTCTTAAGAATTTACCTTTTAAGGTTCACCACGTGATGTATTTGAAATTACTAGAATGCAACTAATATGATAAGCATTCTTTTCATTCAATTTGAACAATGAAAACCTTAGTTAATAGGGATAGAGCAATCAGATTCTTTGACAAAGAGCAAACAACACACCTAATGCAATTTCCCTAGCTATTCTTATCGAGCATTCACAAACTTGTCAATGCGCAATGAAAGTTTTTCTTTTCAATTTCCTTAATGTTAAGATGAACAAAAGGAAACTAATGCACATACAATCAATCAATCTTATGTAAGAACAAAGACTTTTACGACAGTTCTTTTCGAAAGAAATGAAGACTTTTACGACACTTTCTTTTCAACAAAGATTAATTGACTATAAACCAAATTTGACAATGAATTGATAGTGATAAAGAAATCATTTAAAAAACACTAAAAAATCAAGGACAAAGTAGGGCTAGCAAAGGAAACACAAATTAATTTCAGAGACACAAGCATCATTGACCTTTCAGCTGTTAGGATATTCCGACACATAGGAAATAGTTAAGTATAACTTGGTCTAGTATAGAGTTAGGTAAAGTGTGTTTCTTTACTATGTACTTTTGTAACTTACAATCCAATGGTCACGATGTGTAGTGATCTGATGGTTCATTCTCTCCTTGGTATTACCGACACTTGATCCGTGGCTTAACACCCGATTGGTCCATGATCTCTATTTAAAGAGCATGGAGGGTCATTTGTAGGTTAACTGTTCATGGGAGAAGCTTATGTAAAATTTCATTCTTTTATTAATAAATTGCCTAAAGTGGCCGCGTTGGCTCAGGCCGTGGACTGTTTCCCTCTTTGAGGGTTTTAACCATGTCAAAAATACTGGTGTATTGATCTGTGATCTGTTTGTGAGCGGTGTCCCTTGGTGTTCTGTCTGAGGAACTTACCCTGTAAATTCCTACATGGTGTCAGAGCCAGAGGTCTTGAGTTCGAAACACACTGGGCTCGTGTTGGGGGAGAGATTGTTGGCTCCCCGTTAATGGCGGCGTAGAAGGTCAACGCTCCCCATGTGTTTCGTGGCATGTGCTTAAATATAGCGATGTGTCCGTTTACTAACATCTGCAGGTTTTGGTGTAACGACAATCGTGACTCCAACATGTTCTTGGCCTTTAAGGCCTTTGTTGAAAAACAAGCTGGACATCAAATTCTTAAGCTAAGATTTGATAATGGTGGAGAATATGTTAACAACAAATTCATCAACTTTTGCATTGAGAATGGAATTCAAATGCAACATACTGTTCCATATACTCCACAACAAAATGGTGTAGCTGAAAGGAAGAATCACACCTTAAAGGAAATGGCTAATTGTATGCTTCAATCTAAAGAACTTAGTCTTAACTATTGGGCAGAAGCAAATAACTGTGCAAACTACATACTCAATCGCACTCCTACTAAGGCTTTAAAGAATATCACTCATGAAGAAGCATGGAGCTCAATTAAACCAGATGTGATTCACTTTCGTGTTTTTGGAAGTGAAGCATGGGCCCATATTCCAGATGAGAAACATAAAGCTTTAGAAC
>APFE031023724.1:9627-32654 GCA_000404065.3 Pinus taeda | reverse complement strand
AAAAGAATACTTTGTTATGTTCGAGGTACAGTTCAGTTTGGAATTCATTACAGTGCTGAAGCATCTCCTCTATTGGTTGGTTTCACTGATTCCGATTGGGCTGGTGACCCTGATGATAGGAAGTCTACTGCTGGTTATGTGTTCACTCTTGGTTCAGGACCTATTACATGGGTTTGCAAGAAACAAGGTGCCATTTCTCTTTCTTCAGCAAAATCAGAGTATCATGGTGCCGTAGAAGCTAGTAAGGAAGCCTTGTGGCTTCGTCAGATCCTATCAGAGTTTGTCATTTAGTAGCAACATTCGACTACACTTTGGTGTGATAATCAAAGTGCCATTCAACTATGCAAAGATCCAGCCCAACATCAGCGGAGCAAACACATTGAACTACACATGCACTTCATCAGAAAGCTCATTCATGACCATGTTTTTGAAGTGCAATATTGTTCAATAGATGATCAAGTTGCAGACATCTTTACAAAGGCTCTCACAGAGGCAAAGTTTACTAAACTTCGATTTATGGTTGGAGTTCAAGAAGTTGTCACTAAGGGGGGATAGCTCTAGTGCCTCCTTCCTTCTCCTATTGTGTCATATTTGTAAATCCTTCAATCCTATCCCAAGTTGTTCTTAAGGGGGGATGTTAGGATGTTCTGACACATAGGAAATAGTTAAGTATAACTTGGTCTAGTATAGAGTTACGTAAAGTGTGTTCCTTTACTATGTACTTTTGTAACTTACAATCCGACAGTCACGATATGTAGTGATCCGACGGTTCATTCTCTCCTTGGTATTACCGACACTTGATCCGTGTCTTAACACCCGATTGGTCCATGATCTCTATTTAAAGAGGCATGGAGGGTCATTTGTAGGTTAACTGTTCATGAGAGAAGCTTATGTAAAATTTCATTCTTTTATTAATAAATTGTCTGAAGTGGTCGCGTTGGCTCAGGCCGTGGACTGTTTCCCTCTCTGAGGGTTTTAACCACGTCAAAAATACTGGTGCATTGATCTGTGATCTGTTTGTGAGCGATGTCCTGTGGTGTTCTGTCTGAGGAACTTGCCCTGTAAATTCCTACATCAGCAAGCAGAAACAGATGGAAATTTGGCAAAAAATCAACTCACAGGAGGGATTTTTTTCCTAAGGAGGATCAACATAGCCTTGAATGTGAGATAGTGCACTTTAGAGCACTGTCATCAAGAAAAGGGTGCTCTGTCTCTAGACCAAACCTACACTCGTGCCAGAGAGGCCATCCTAGGGGATTATAAGCACATTTTTCACCAAAAAACACTTCAAAAAGGTTGAAACAAGATCAATGGAAGCAAGTGAGGTCTACTAGAGTGTACTAGGATGAAGGTAAACTACCTGAACGATGATCATTCCCCAGCGGAGTTGCCAATTTGTTATGAGGAATTTTGTATCTATGGATAAATACTAATTCCCTAGGTAGGTAGTTATACCTAGAACACCAGATTTAAAGCGCTTATCCTTTTTTTTTAGACGATAAATAAGACAAAGGAAATAAAGGACATACTTGTTGTTTCGCTTTTCTTTTGTCCCATTTGTATGGCTCTCGTCACTCCTCTTTGAACTTAACTCGCTCAAAAAGTACTTGCAAGCATAAACAAAAGACAGAGAACCAATCAAAGATAGAGATATATCGACCATAAGTAAATGGAATTAGATATATTCACACATATAAACATCATATATCAAGATAAGCATATGGAAAAAGGTGTAAACAACTTTCTTAAGTAGAAGGAATAATTACAACCATGAAGTCCAATCCATTGTCACTCTTCCAGCTTGAGTTCCAACAAACATCACATCAATAGCACAACACTCCGGTAGCATAACAATACTTGCTTACAATCTCAATCCTCACATAAGCAGTATCTTGTTACAAATTCTTAAAGTCCAGCCCCTTGATCACTTAGATGAATGCTCAATTTATAGGAAAATGGAGGAGGTTTGGTCATAAATGAGGGTATTGAATGACCTTCAAAACTTAGAGTTAGTTTCCATGGAGGAAGGGATCAGAGGATAGGAGGTTACTTAACTCATTACCTATCCAATTTCAAGCTCACAGGAGATGATAATTGTGGGGATCTTCTATATGGCTCCAGAAGATAAGAATATTCCTAGAACCCTATGATGATTTCGCTCAAACTTGCCCAACACAGGTCAAAGTGGACCTAAGTGCTTTGGAAAGCACCTTGACATGGGCCTACCTACACTGAAGCACACTTACCTCTGACCAAGGCTGTGCTGGTCCCTTAAGGAGGCAATTATGGAGGGCTATAGGCCAAGAAACTCTCAGGGAAGAAGGCATTCAAAGTGAAGACTTGCCTAGGGCATGTAGCAACTGAATTATGGGTTGATGAGCCCTAATGGTACTGATCTGAATGATGGGAGTGATGTGCCCAAATGGATCTATAACACCTACATCTCTCAACCTTCATACCCAAAGTTCCAAACTTCCAAACCATTCGAGTTTGGCCCAAAACTAGATACCATGGAATGAATATTTGAGACTTAGAATACTTTTTCTAAGTTCTTTTCTGATCTATCATGGGTGCAACCAAGTTTCCTTTGAGAACTCGCTCTCTCCAAAAACATACACAAATAAGGAAATCCATTGCTTAAGATAAACATGAATATATTCATCATAAAATAACAACAATTAAACACATTTTCAATAAAATTATATTTCCCTCTTCTCAGGCACTTGTCCAACCAATCCATGGAGTCCTTTCTAGTATGTTAGTGGAAACATAACTGCTCCTTTATGGCCCCATAAGCATAGGATGTATCAACTAGCAAACATATAAAATCCACAATAATTCATAATAAGTAATCTCAACATATTCAACAACAACTCTCAAGTATAGAGACTATTTTTTAATTCATAAAGCTCAAACATGGAATTTCATCCACCATAGTAGCACATCGAACAATAAAAAATGACATATAATTAATAAGAACATATCATTTGTATTGGGACTCTAAATCTACCATACCTTTGAGGATGCATGATTTGTTGTACCAACAAGCCTATCAATAGGAAACGAGGTCTATAGCATCCCTTGCTTATACCCTCTCATCCTTGGGAAAGCATTTCCATGGAATTTATGGGAGGTTTACCAGCAACCAAGAAGGTACTAACTACATGTTCATGGTATTTGATAGGTTCAATAAGATGTGTGTTTTTTTGCCCTGTAAAAAGATCATCAGTTAGCAAGAAGCAACAAACTTGTTCTTTGGACAGGTCTCAGTGTGATTTGGGATACCAAGGAGCATAATTTTAGATAGGGACATGATATTTATTAGTGCATTTTGGACTACATTGTGGGAGAATATGTACACAAAATTGAATAGGTCTACAACATTCCATCCACATACATATGGGAAGACAGAAGTAATCAATAGAAATTTCGTGAAATTTCTAAGGGGATACAACCAGAAGTATCCAAAGACCTGGGATAAAAATCTATTATACATACAACAATATTTTAATAGGGTTATCCACACTTCCACTTGTAGGTCCCCATTTGAAGCTTGTTTTGGATATTTTTCTCTTTCACCTTTGGATTTTTCATATGGGAAGAAAGGAGGAATGAGGGAGGATATTATAGAGGATGCCTTAAGGGCTGAAAAATTTGTAGGAAGGATCAAGAAGACCCATATACAATCATAAGAGACATTGTAGAAGTCACAAGAAAAATATAAGGCTAGGCATGATCAACACTGAACAAAGAAATCATTCAAGGTGGGAGACAGAGTATGGCTACAATTGAACAAGGAGAGGCTACAGGGTCTTGGTAAGAAAATTAAGGCTCTATAGTATGGTAACTTTGAGATACTAGAAAAAATGGGCAATAATGCTTATCGACTCAATCTACCACCATACATGCATATTTACTTAGTTATGAATGTAGAGAATCTAGAACATTTTTAGCCTTCCATGCTAAATAAGGAAGAGGAACATGTCCTATATTTTGTGAAGGATTTGGCATCAGATGCTCAAACAGAGTTGGAAGAAGATATAATTTTATAGAAGAGATCTAGAAATACAAGATAGGGGTAGCATGAACTTTAGCAGATTGGGTTGAAAGGACAACTTCCAGGTAAAACTAAACAATACACTCGAGAGAAGGTGAAGGAAAAATTTCCTCAACTTATTTAGTAGAAGCTTTTGGGGACCAAAATATTCTGAAAATGGGGAGGTGTGATCCAAATTGGATTATTATATTATTTTTCATCAATTTTGATGCTTTTAGAGTGGAAAACATGGAGGAATCAACTCACAAGATTGTTTTTACCAATGGGACCCAATTTGGCAAATTAGAGTCCGAAACTATTTGGGAGCATTTTGAGGCATCAAACGATATTAATTGGTCGTAAAAAATTGCTGCTTTAATGCCATGCTTTTTTCTACATATTCTACACACAAAGGCCTTTCCAACATAGCAATAATCATGCCAATCAAAGCTTGTATGCAAAATCTATGCCACTTAGAAGTTGACCTTCCTAGTTTCACCACCGCGATTTAAGAGGATACCATGTCAACCCCCATTATTCATGGAAAAGGGGATAACCACATGACTTTGATGAAAAATGCTCTAGAATATTCTATATTGTAACTTTGGTTAAGATTTGAGGTACTCAAGCCTAACCACTAGTAGGCTATCAGGCTGTGTTATAACTAGGCCACTAGGAGGAAAAGGTGTTCCATTTTATTTTCGAGTGCATTTATTCCATAAATGAGAAAAAAATAGTCTAGCGGAGATAGAGCACACAAATAGGATTTATGGATTGTAGTAGCCCATGGGCCATATACCATACTTCTTTGTACTCATATCCATTTTCTATTAAGAGAAAGAGGGCAAAGCGACATCACCTTCCAGTTGGGTTTTCTCCCAAAATGGTTTCCCAGGTTATATCTTGTGTCAAGTCATGGTTTGTGAGTTTTTATTTTTATTTTCTCTATTTTTTGAATAATTTTAATTCACATGCATATGCAATTAATAGTAATTTACATATCCATAAATCTAAAGATAAATAAACCGTAATAATGCATATTTCAATTTTTTTAAAATATAATTTTACCACATCTATTGTGACAAACTCTCTAGTGGAATATCCATGGATATTTATGGATCACATAAGCTCTTATAAAAATTATAAGTATATGGAAAGGATGCTTGGGATCTGTAGTAAGCTTTAAAAGAGCTTTGCGGGGAATATATTTCTTATGGGCCCTGACTCTCTTTCAATTGCTCCATGAAGAAAAAACTGCTTGTTGGGTGCTTATAAATTTGCTACATCACCCAACAAGGATAATTTGCAATATTTTAAATTTATACATGCCTAATGCATATATGGAAAAATCAAAATGTTGGGAGTCTTTGATGGGTTAGCAAGAGACACTCCTAAATCATATCTATATTTTGGGAGGAGATCTCAATAATAATATCCATCCTTGGGAGAAAAAGGGAGGAAGCATAGTTCAGGATTAATTTCAAGAGTGAATGGAAGAGTTTATCTAAAATATATATCTCTTAGATATCAAGCTCAAATCCTCCATGTATACTTCAAGCAATAAGAGGGTCGGGCCTAGGCACATAGCGACATTGTTGGATCACTTTCCCAATCAACAACTTGATATTAGAGCATTGGATCTCTCCATCATTCCAACACTTGGTTTGGAGTGGGACGGATCATCGCCCCATCAATTTTTCCCTAGGGAAATATCTCAACCTAGGCCCCATTCCATTTCTCTTTATCCCACTATGGTCATAGAAAAAATATTTTTGGTAGTTAGTAGTCAAAGCTTGGTCTTGTTGAGTCATAGGTTTGACGATCTACATCTAGGAGGAGAAAATCAAGGGTCTAAAGGAGGACCTATGGAAGTGGCTTAAAGAGAAGTAGAGAGCTCAAAAATGAAATTTGGAACAAATTAGAGATTGATTGGAAGCAATTATCTAGGAAATGGAACAACCAGTTATCAAGGAAATGCTAGAAAAAGAAAAACAAATATGAAGAAATGCAAAAAAATGTTACGGGAAGAAGAGGAATTTTGGCACTTAAATTCTATGAGTCTCTGGTTGAGAGCAGGAGATAAAAACATAATATTATTTCATAATTAGGAAAGGATGTGAGAATGGAGGAATATGGTCAAATCCATCGAGGTAAGTGGAGAATGCATAACAGGCATGGGGAAAATAAAGAAAAAGGCCTTTAAACACATTGAAAATCTATACAAAGATCAGGGGATTGGGCCAACCAATATGGTGGAAGAATTTCTTATTCCTATTCCATCCTTGGCTATAGAGGAAAAAAATAATAATCTCATGTCACCCATCACCAAGGAAGATATAAGGAAATATTTTTGGGCCTTTGACCCTGAAAAAGTGTTGGGATTGAATGGATTCACTGAGCAATTCTACCAAAAATGTTAGGAAACAATAAAAAATGATTTCTGCATGATGGTGGATTTCATATAGAAATGGGTTGTATGGGGCGGTTCCCTAAACTCTTCCTTTCTCGCTCTCATGCAAAATTAAGTATGCCCCTTGTATTTTCCCATATTTAGGCCCATTTCCTTGTGCAATTTTCCATATGAAATAACCTCAAAAATAATTTCTTATAGAATCAAACCTTTTCTTCCATAAGTGATCTCCAAGAACAAGGGGGGGTTTGTAAGTAAAAGGAACCTAATGGAAAATTTTGTCCTACTTAAAGAAGCCATTCATTCAAGAAAAGCTAGGGGGAATAAGGGTATGACCATCAAGCTTGATATGAAAAATGCATTTGATAGGGTCAAACTCTGTTTCCTCTTTGTTGTTCTAAAGAAAATTGGTTTCACTCCTGCTTTTATCAAATGGATTGTTGCATGCATTACATGGCCATGGATATCTCTATTATTAAATGGGTGCTTGATGGGGTTCCTTAAGGCCTCAAGAGAGTTGAGGTAGGGCTTCCCCCTCTCACCATTTCTCTTCATAATGATGCCTAAGTCCCTAAGTAAAAATTGAACTATGAAAGGTGATCAAAATCTCTCCCAGGAATTCGATACATTGAAGGTGTCAAAAGCATAAACCATGCCCAATTTATCAATGGCACAATATTTTTGGGTGACACATATACTATCATTGCAAGAAGATTCAAAAAAATTTCATTAAAATTTTGTGGAAATATCAGGAGGGATGATAAATGGCAAGAAAAGCCACTTATACTCTTGGAATGTTAGTAAGGATTTGCAAGGAAAAATGGTAAAAATATTTGAAATTGCAAGCAATGAAACATAAACCAAATCAAGGTATTTTGGCTTGCAAATTTATCTAAAACTATTTCCTTCTTCCTCGTGGTAGTAGACTTTGGAAAAAATTAAATTAAATTCAAACAATGGGGAGTGCAATGGCTCAACCTTGCTAGAAGAATGGTCCTGGTTTAATCGGTGTTAATGGCTCTTCCTGTGTTCTAATTATCAATTCTTTTGGCTCCCGTGGCTATTACAACAAAAATGAAAAAAATGATCAGAGTTTTCTGTGGAAGGGAGGTAAAAAAAAATACAAAAAAAATCATAGTTGGTCCACTCGAATACAATTATACTCCTAAAAGTTTAGGTGGCTTGGGGATAAGAGACCCAACATTGATGAATATAGAAATTAGAGAAAATATGGTTTGGAATTTGCTATCAAGTCCCAATGATTGGTGGAAATAATTAATCCACAAAAAATACCTTGGAGGAGAACGAGATTCTAGAATCTATCACGTTCCAAAAAAATAGAGGAGGCTCCCAAATATGGCGGTTGTTGGTAGCTTCCATTCCCCTAATCAGATATAAATTGGCATGGATTCCGGGTAGTGGAAACCATACAAACATTTGGAGGGACAAAATAATGTTAGAGCTCCCTCTTGGATCTAAGGATGACCTTTTGATGGAAGAGAAGTTGTTATTCTTTCCTCAATGAACTCCTTAAATCTCACAGGGGGAGTGAAATAATGGAACAAGTTGCTCGTTATCTTATTACCTAAGGATTGGTGATTGTTTAAGATATAATTTATAGATTCTTATAACATAATTAAATTTATTTACAATAAAATATAAAATAACAATTAAACAAATAAATACATAAATATGATAAAAATGATGTAAAACTATACAAATAAACACTATACACAACAATATTAGCAAGCATAATTAAAAAAAGCATACTTTAATTTGAAATACCAATTTTAAAGTAAACCAATTGGTATTTCAAGTAACACTATACACAACAATATTAGCAAACATAATTAAAAAAAGCATACTTTAATTTGAAATACCAATTTTAAAGTAAACCAATTGGTATTTCAAGTAAAAATGGTATAACGTTAGACAACCCATTTTGTCTACAAAACTGATTGCTACTAATGTTGGTCAAAGACAAACCAAACCTACTAATCGTAGGAAATTCAAGTTACATATAAAATATTCAATTCAAGTTACATATAAAATATTCAAGAGTTGAATGGAGTTGATTGCTACTAGTGTTGGTCAAAGACAAACCATACCTACTGATCAATAAATAAATTGTATGAATTCAAGTTACCTATAAAATATTCAAGAGTTGAATGGAGTTTCTTTCAAACTGTCTGCCATTCAAAAGAAGTATGCTTCCGCCTCTACATCAACTTCTTAAGACTAAGACTAATAGAGTGTATATTATCGAGCCCACCAATAATATATATATGTTGAAAATTGACTTCATATATTTTCAGGGGGTTTATTTTCTCAATTTTGATTGCATATTCATTTTCGTTGCCTCAAAGCTTTATCACATTGATAAATTATATACAACTTGATATACGCAAAACCTTTAGCAACATATTTCATACTTGTTACTCATCTCCACAAAGAAGAAAATAAGTTTCAAGACAAAATGCAGTGGAAAATTAATACGAAATTGATATTTCAAAATTTTCCACTTTGATTAGTTGTAATGCTCATTTAGGTAGGAACCCACCGAATAACATTTTTTTTATATATTTTTTCATATTTATTTTTTGTTGATTAGAGAGAGGAATTTTAATTAGGGGAACATCACAATGGTTTGTGGAATTAACAAGTGTCATGTGTCAATATTAACGAATTCACGGGGTGTTTTACATGGGGCAAAACAAACTTGGGATGTAGGTTGTTGTTGGGGATAGGAAGCATGGAATGCAAAATATGGGACGAAGAAAACAGAACCTGATGTGATTTGATGCAGGTAATGATAAAGTTCACCCAAGCATTTTTGAAACTCATATCTTTATGCAAATAAAGAGGTTTCTTGCTTCTTACATTAGAAATTTTGTTGGTCATAGGGTGAAACCTCTTACATTAGAAATTTTGTTGGTCACAGGGTAAACATGTTTGCACAAAAATTTCTGGAGAATAAAATATTGAAACAAATTATATTAGGGAGGGGCTTTGAGCTATCTTGTTAGAGGTCTTTTTTGGCTACACTCAGTGTACGCATATCAATTTTCCATCATGCAGTGAACTCAAAATTAAAGAAACAAAAGTGACTGGTGTAATTAATCAATAGAAATGTAAGGCAATGAAACCAAAGTGGAAAATAAAAAAAAGTAGTAGATTGGACTGACATTGATGCAAAGAAGAAAAAGAAAAAATATTTACAAATAGAAAAGAAAAGAGATGTAATAGTTCAAGCAAATGAATCCATATAATGTAGGAGAGCGACCAACCAAAACACAGAAGAAATGATCATCGTCTTGTAAAACGTGCCATTGAGCTTGATTATTGTAAGATCTAACGCTATCTTTCACAAGCTTTATCAAATCATATTCAAATTGATTTGGGCTGAAATGATTTGAAGGTGAAGGTTTCATCCTCTCTATAATGTTGTACAGAAAAGGGTTCAAGCAATCATAAGGTACTTCTATAATATTTATACTCTGAGGAATCAATAAGGATTTATCAATATCCTTATACGTGTATTTTATAGAAATTTTGATAATTGAAAAACAAGAGACATAATTCTAATCTACAATTATGCGGAACCGAAATAACAATTTAGAGACACATGCAAAGACATGCAACAAGAAAAACCAGAGGTACACAATGATTTCTAGGGAAACCCAACTGGGAAAAACCCCTCAAGCGTCTTTGCATTAATAAGTTGAATAGAGAAACTATTACAATCACATGCTCCAACTTTGAGCACCACTTGCAAAAGAAAAACTATTCTCCCTACTAAATGAGGACCTCTGGCCAACACTTAGCCACTTTATGCCTCCTTTAGCCTCTTATTTCCTTGCGCAAATCTGAGCTAATTTGAGCTCCTAAACAATACGAAAATTTCCTATTTCCTTATGCAATTCCCAAGGATTGATCAACTGCTTGCATGCAAAAATTTGTACACTCCACTATTATACAAATAATTTTAGATTAGACTTAATTTCTCCTCTCTGGCTGAGGAATTTGAATCACATGAAAGCTTGAGCTATTTTGGGCTGATTGATTAGTTAACTAACCAATCTATGAGTTAGAATACTATCTCACTACATAAATGACCTTTAGCTGACTCTAACAATATTTAGAGGTCAGTTAACTGAGTACGATTAAAAATAACTGAAATAGATGGTTAAAATTTAGCAATAAACACATGCATGACTGAAATCCAAACCCCTAACTCAAATTTATTGAGCTAACTGAGTAACAATAGCCATGTCACACTAGTTAACTACCTCCAATTTGTCTTGTTGATCTGGAAATTTGATTTACTCAATTTGACTAGGTCAAAAGTCAAGTTGATCCTTTCTTGCTACATTTTTTAACACTCCCTCTTAGCAAGAAACAAAATTTTCACCACCCCTATCCAACACTTATGGAATGTACTGTAGAAATACCTCTCATAGTTGTTGTTTCTACTGTAATAACTGCAATTGAGAAGCATAAAAAAAAACAATGAATCAATTGTGTCTCTGCAACTGTCTACTAGGAAGACTGCACTAAGGTTGAATCTACACTATGCCTCCTACACTGTTATCGACACTCCTCTATGCTCCTCAACATCTGACTACACCAACTGACACTGATCCATTTACTACTAAACTATTTTGTCCTCTGTAGAAAAGGTAATGATCCATGAGGAGGACACCTGAATGGACCCTGCCCAAGTCTTTGCAACTCTGGGACTAAGGTTATACATTTCCCCACTTCACTCTTGGAGGTATAGTTGCATGCATGGCGAAATATGATCTACTCATACTATTGTTGCTACTACTCTACTGTTGCTTATGCATTGTTGCTGCAACTACTACAATAATAAATTTGATCTCCTAAGATCCCAAAGTACAAGCTTCCATTGGGCTGCTCTCTCTGAAACTAGACTCCCTCTGAGTCTCGATCTCCTTGTAGGATATATCTCTACTCCTAAATATGCCAATATCAAAGATCACGCCTCCTTTTTGTGTCACTAAACATTGGCTCACTGATTTGGGCACTATCGACCTTCTAGCTCCATTAAGAAGTCTGCATATAGGGTCTTCTAGATCTTCCTTGAACTAGGGATCCATAACTATACCTCCTAGCAACTCATTATTTCTTCAATGATCATTATACATGAGGACTTCAATGACTACCCACTTGTCAAGATTGTGATTGTTCCAAAATGTTGCTCCTTGGGCACTTGTAATGATCCTAAATTTGTTCCAAGCTCAAAAATTCAAACTTCACTCCAATGCATACTCCAATCCTAGTCCATTGAAATGAATTCTCCCGAATATGAAGAAAAACTACTGCAATGAAGGTGCAAATTTGAAATTCATGAGGGAAAATTTGAAATAATAGTTCTAATGTGATTTTAGGGCTCTGTTACCATGTAAAAATTTGATATAAATTGCAACTTCTCAATATTTCAAATTGAAAAGCAAGAGACACAATTCTACTCTACAATTATGCGAAATGGAAATCACAATTTAGAGACACATTCAAAGACATGCAACAAGTAAAAACACAAGTATGCAATGCTTTCTAGGGGAACTAGGAAAAACCCCACAAGCTTGTTTGTATTAATCAGTTGAATAGAGAAACTATTACAATTGCATGCTCCAACTCTAAGCACCACGTACAAAAGAAAAATTGTTCTCCCTATTGAACAAGACCTCTGGCAAACCTTTAGCCACTTTATGCCTCCTATTTCCTTGTGAAAATATGAGCTAATTTGAGCTCCTAAATAATAGGAAAGGTCCCTATTTCCTTGCATAATTCCCACGGGTTGGTCAACTGCCTACATGCAAAATTTTGTACACTCCACTAGTATACAAATAATTTTACATTAGCTTTAATTCCTCCACTCGAGCTGAGGAATTCGAATTCCATGCATGCATGAGCTATTTTGGGTTGATTGATCAGTTAAATGACATATCTCTGAGTTAGACTATTGTCTCACTTCGCAACTGACCTTCAACGGACTCTATCAATAATTAGAGGTCAAATAACCGAGTACAACTGAAAATAACTAAACTAGATTGCTAAAATTTATCAATCAACACATGCATGACTGAACTCCAAGCCCCTAACTCAAATTTACTGAGGTAACTGAGTGATAAGAGCCATGTCACACTAGTTAACTGCCTCCAAGTTGTCTTGTTGATGTGGAAATTTGATTTACTTAGTTTGACTAAGGTAAAAGTCAAATTGATCCTTTCTTGCTACACTTTTTAACATATTTTGTGTTAAAGAGAAGAGTCATAAAATCCAGATTTATGAATACAAGAATTTTCAAATAAGAATTAAAACCTATATCTCCTTCTTCATCGTGCAATAGGATTTTGTCTCTTAGGTTCGATGTGCATTCATGTATTATTTTTCCTTGAATCAAAATTTCAGGCTCTTCATCCAAGATCTCGTCATAAATTGGTGTCAGAGAATCCCCCTTTTTAACTTCATGTTGATTGATCAAGTAATTATCATAATTTGAAAAAGGATAAGAGTTTAACGATTGACTGTCAAGAACTTCTGTAAAGTAAGGAACTAGAGTATGGGAATTACAGACTTTTAAGATAATATATATCATTGGTTTGATCTTCTTCATGATAATTAGAAGAAACAACATTTTTGGGTTGGCACGAGCTAGAACAAAGGTCTACTATCATATTTTCAAAAGAAAATCACATGAAGCCACATCATTCTTTGAATCCTCTATTTCTCTTTCCTCAAAATGATCATCAGAAAGAGGAACATAGGGAGTAATGTGATGTGAAACAAGACTAATCGTCAACACAAGATTCATCTCGAAGGAATAAGGTGTGATCTTGTTCAGTGTGTGCTTCAAAAAGAGCATCATCGAAAGGGTTGACATCAAATAAAGCTTCATAATCAGAGGTAGTAAGGGGATATTGGTGGGCTAAATATTCCTTGCAAACCTTTGAATATGAAGAAACATAAGTTATGAGATTATCCTTTTCAGAGCTCTGGAAGAGATGGGGATTTTCCTAATATTCAAGTCTCAATTTTAAGAATATTTCATAAGAAATTTACTCATTGGGGCCACTACAAAATTCACATTGAATATCCTCAGGAAAAAACTCAAAGTGGTTGGGAGGAGGAGGAGAGTTAATAGTAAATGTTATAAATATATTTTCTCCTACAAAGCTTGAATACGGTGATATGCGCTTATACCAATCTCTATATTTGCCTTGAAGGGAATTGGGAAATAAATGAGAAAAGGTAAAAACATCATCAACCCCAATAGATTGATAAAATAAAAATAAGTATTCAATGTGATAATGAGAGGATTCCCACGAACTACCTTGGAATATGGGACAACTTACTGTAGATACAACATCAATTGAATTAGAACATAGTTTATACATTATTAGATTAAGCAGGAAGCACGAAACTACTCAAAGAAGAAAAGCTCAAAATTGGACACATTGGTAATAAACCAATTACCTTCGACCAACACATTCACAAAGTTGTCTCTCTAAGGCCTCTCTTTGCTCGTGTAGCTTAATTTATTGGGCTATGACAACCCAATTATGTTGAAATTATTTAATGGTATTTGAATTGTCAATAGTGAACCCAAATAAAGAATGAACAATTTCTGTTCCATTATCGATATGAGCTCCAAGATTAGGATAATGAGTAGATTGGATGGTCATCTGATAAATAAGGATTTAATAAAAAATCGGGGATCACTCCTTCATTTCCTCAATATGTCGCCAAAATAATGTCGATGCAATATAAGTTGTTCTGCTTCTCTCAACCAACTCCTCGAATCTCATAGGGAAAGTGAGATAATGGGACATGTTTCTTGTTTTTTTTTATGTCCTAAGGGTTAGTGATTATTTAAGACAGAATTTACTGGTTTTTATAGCACAAAAATGTATTTGCAATGAATATAAAACAACAATTAAACAAGTATACAAAGAAATATGATAAAAATCCTACAAAAATGTACAAACAAACATTGTACACATCAATATCAACAAACAAAATTAAAAAAATCATACTTTAATTAGTAGCAAACCAATCAGTATTTCGAAGCATTACAACCCCAAAAAACTATAGATCCTCAACTGCAATTAATTTGTGTAAATTAAGAGAATGCACTATTGATATAAAGAGTAAAAATTCCATGAGAAATATTCAGGAAAATAGGGAATACAAATGATTGATTTTATTAAGTATATGGGAGTACAACAGATTCCAAATGGGGGTTTCTCCGAAAACCATTGACCAAACAAAATTCTGAAATATTTGCAATGTAAAATGAGTCATATACACATATTTTGGAAAGTAATAGATGAAATACAACTTCAAAATGCTCTAAGTAAATATGATATAACTTCGGATAACCTATTTTTCTACAAAAATAATGGCTATTAGTGTTGGTTGAAGACAAACTAGACCTACTAATAAGTAAACAAATTTTAGTAAATTCAAGTTACCAAAAAGATAATTAAGAGTTGAATGGATTTTCTTTCAAACGGCGTCTCCACCTCGAAAGAATTTTGCTAACACCTTTGGATCAACTTCTTAAAACTCATAGAAAATGAAATCAGAAGGAATGAATGGAAACTGAAGGTTATTTAATGCATACCTCTCCCCACAATGTTCTATCCTTCTCCTTCTTAGGCTCCACCATCTTTTAAAGAAATTCAAAATAGTTTAGGAAGTTAAACTACTTGAAAAATTGTTATGATTTATTTGTAATCAAGTGTTGATTATAATGTAGGGAGTATCTTTCTAAAGGAATAAGTTAAAATAGATTTAACTTTTTACTATCATTTTTAATATTTTATTTTAGTAGTTGGGTCCCTCCAAATCCTTAAATATTCTAATTAATGTTTAACTTCCTAACTATATTCATTTTCCAAAAATAAATCATTTGAAAAATAATCATTAATTTCACTTGTATATCTATATAAAAGAATGTTGATGTAGTACCATATCAAATTGACATAAAGCCAAACCAAATGCTAACCTGTGTGTGTTTTGGTTCGTACATTGTATCTTTATGAATGGTTCTAAATCAATATTATTTTTTTTATATGTAAAAACTATGGTGCTACAAGTGCTTAAGACAAATTTGACAACACTAATTTAGATGTCCTAGGGATTAGTCTCATATCGACCCAGAGGATGTCCCTAGGAGTGTCAACAATGTTTACAACCAAAAGTGGAAACTGACCTTGTAGAGAACCTCCCAAGTTGACTTTTCCTTCCTTGCCACAATGTACACCTCAAAGCAACCCTAACACATGGGAATGTTGTCTCTCTTATGATCAAAGAAACAACATAAGGGTATGATTAATCTCTAAAAGCCAACCTCTAGCTTGTGGATGGCAGTAAATATATAGGAGAGGATGGTAGTTTAGGAATTCTTATCCATTTACCAATCTAGGCTTGAGATCCACTCTTGATGGGAGGACAATATCAAGGGATAAGAGGTGAAACTCCAAGGTAGAGGAGATAGGATTTAAAGTTATTATCCAAGGTAAGTGGTTGTAAAAAATCATGGAAGCTTCTAGAAGAGGAAGCTTCGAGATTCTTTTTTTTCATGAATTTTTAGAATCAGTGCACCCCCAGCAAGGGTAAACCTACTCTGATTAGAGAATGTGAAAAAATGAGCAACCTGCCACTCAAAGTAGGTCCCTAAAGGGCCAAGGTGCGTTGGGCCTTAAAAACACTAAAATAAGGCAGTTAAGGTTAGAAACTCAGGGATTTGAGAGAGTCATGATTAGGGATTTGTGTAAGGATGATGAAAATGTGTTCATGGATGTTTATGGATCCAATTTGTAGGCCTATTGACCAGATGTGACAAAATGGCCTGTAAGAGCATGATAACCCCAACAACTACATATCCTTCTCTTGCAACTCTGTTTGGCTGAGGAATGGGATGTACCTCTAGATCTAATATCTAACGTGGCTACTTAGGGATCTCCAGAGGAAGATCAACAACGTTTATTTCTTCCTCCTCCACTTCCACAAATTCCTCTTCATCATCAGACGAATCCTTATGATGAGATGAATTTGGGCCTTCCTACCCCACTTCCTCATGGTTCTAGAGTGTGTTGAATCTATTGTTTGATTTCAATGCTCCATTTTTCTAGCAGTTATTATGAGGCTTTGCTGTAAATTTTCCTCTATTTCCATCTCTTCGCTACATCTTCCATTGATCTTAAGGAGGAGCAGAAGGATTGAGACCTTTATTGCTAGGAAATTTGGAGAAATCTCTAGAAAAATGGCCATATTCATGGAAATGACGACATTTCAATGGGATCTCCTGATTATCAAGGGTTTGTTGATGGATCCAATCTCCAAGGGTAAGTTTGATCTCAATAGGAAAACCCTTCTCCAAGTCATCCTCCACAATTTTTTTTACATAGGTGAATTAAAATCCTTTAGGTTTTTCTTTATCCAAATATTTTCCAACTCCATTCTTGATAGCTCTCAAACAATCATCGCTCCAACATGACAGAGGAAGACGTGAAAGCTTAACCCACATCGAAATCTCTATTGGATTGTCCTCGATAGGATTGAAGTCCAAGCTCCATTTATTCAGATACATCTCCCTGGATCCAAATAAATATTGACCGTTTCGGAAGGTTACATATCGATCTTCTTTGAACTTGAAGAAGAATATAAAGAAACCATTACTGACAATGAACAGGGTCATGTTTCCCTTCATCTTTGATCTCCAAGTATTATCAATTCAGGATTCCATAGATCTCGGGGATGGCCACATCCCCATGAATTTCCTGATCAATGCTCTCTCAGAGTACACAAGTGATCCAAACTTATGCAGGAACGCAACACAATACAAATATAAACATAAACATAGATATGCAGCAGAAATAAAACTTAATTTCATAAATATCAAAGAACTGAATTATGCTTACATGCAAAATGGAAATAAACTAGCTCGGGAAATTGTTTACATGCAAAATGGAAATAAACTAGCTCGGGAAATCGTAGCTTATCTCTGAGAAGAGATGTAGTGGCTACATGCCTTTGAGCTATGTTACAATGAGGCTCGATGGCCTTTTTATCTTTGAGAAACAATGAGAAACACTAAACATCCAAAAACCGAACCTTAGGAGATGAAGCGCCAAAAGCTTGTGGGCCCCTTTGGGGTAAGTTGGAACGTCAACTTCTTGGAGTTGTAACTTTGGCATATGACATACATTTGGATATCATAATACCCCATTGATAATATTTCGAAGAGGAGGCCAAAAAAAATTTGGGAACTAGCTTGGCACTTTTCTGGTTTCTATGTTTTCCCAAAAAATGTCTTTTCGTCCCTCAAAATGGCTCCGGAAGTTTAGGACCCAAAAAAATGCCAAAAATAGTAAGTTGTGCTACAATTATGGAAACTAAAAAGGAACAATGGTGGGGGTCCAAGAGGAATAGGTGGGTGGCCACCAATATTCACCTGGATCGATCCTCCCCCCTTTGGAAGCAATGGTCCCCATTGCGTTGAGTGCCTCCATGAGATGGGGAAACTTCTACTGAATTTTGTCCCTAGTGAGCCACTTGCCTTGGTGCAGGAGTTGACCAGCTTTGAAAAATCTATAAAATTAAATCTTCTATGGGTGAGTGTTCTTGATTTGCGTGTCCATGATTTGATCAATTGTGGCCTTCTCCATGCAGTTTGGGTTTAGCTCTATTGGTGTGAGTTGTTCTGCAATGTCTAATGTGTCTAGTAATGGTGGAAAGTATGGTCGAAGGTGGTCCACATTGAACACTAGGTGTAGGCCAAGGAATGTGGGAATGGTGAGCTCAAAAGCATTGTCTCCCACAAACTTAGTGATGGTGTAAGGCCCGTATCAGAGCAGGCAAAGCTTGTGGTGGGCCCTAATGAGATGCTCCTTCTGCAACCAAACTTTGTCGCCCACATAGAACTTGTGTGGCCCCTAATGCTGATCATGATGCTACTTGTACTTTGGATCTGTCCAATATGTCATGGACCTACTAGAAGATGTGCTGAATGAGCTCAATGAATCTATTAGCCATGTCAGCTTTGGCCGACATGGGCCAAATCTACATGATTAACTGTAAGTGGTATGACCACATCAATGGGACAAAGTGGCTGGAACCCCAATCCCATTTGAAAGGGATTGTGGTCAGTTGAGCTATGGAGAGCTTTGTTGTAATTGTGCTAGACATAGGGGAGGCTTTCATCCCATGTGCTGTTGACAACCTCTTTTTAGCCATAATTTTGGGGGTGGAAGTTTGTGAACTTAGTGAGATTGGTATCCAAGATCGACCAGAGGCTTAACCAAAATATGCTCAAGAACCTGCTGTTCCAATCTGAGATAATTTACTATGGGATCCAAAAGTGTATCCACACTCGTTCAAAGAAGAGCTTAGCAATGACTTCTACTGAAATACTTTTCTTGTAGTCCGTAAGAATGGTCATCCTAGAGAATCTATCAATGACCACGAAAGCAGAGTTGTTGTCATGCTTAGTAGAACGAAGGCCCAACATGTAATCCATGGAGATGGATTCCCAAGGCCAATTAGGAGTAGGTAGAGGAGTATATAGGCCTTGATTCTTGATGGTCGGTTTGGAAATGGCACAAGCAATGTAGGATCTGATGTACTTCCCAGCATCATGTTGAAGGTTCAGCTAATAAAATACTTCTGCAACACTGCTATTGTTTTCTCTACTCCAAAATGTTCAGAGACCCGACTATAGTGCGCCTCCCAAATCATCTTAGCACACTCACTTGAAGGAACACAAAAGTGTACCAAGTGGCATAACAGTGCACCCCGGGGGTGAAAATCAAGAACTTGCTTGCCTTCTATGAGCATTTGGTATGTATTGTCGAATTCTTGATCGCTCTTGTAAAGATGTGGCCACCCGGAAGTCCACTGTCCACAATATTCGAGCACAATGGTCAACGCCATAACCGGTGATCAAATGAGACAATATGCAACCTTATTGGTGATGCCCTTCTTAAAATTGATGTTCAAATGGAATTTTTGTAGATATGTGGACCATTTTTTATGGTGATGATTCTGCAACTTCCCTTGTGTTTGTATGAATTACAAGGGTTGGTGGTATGTGTGGATGACCGTTTCCTTCCCTAGAATGTAATGCTTCCATTATTGGTAGGCTTGCACCATAGAATACATCTCTTTTTCATAAATGGGATACTTTCAAACTATATCTAAAAGTGTCTCACTATGATATGCCATCAGATGCCCTTACTTGGTAAGAATTGCACCAATAACATAGTTGGAGGTGTTTGTCTCTATTTCAAATGATTGTTTTCAATTACTGCAAGTCTGGTAATGTGAGAACTGGTGTAGAGTAGAGGCGATGCTTCAACTCGACAAATGCCTTCTGTTGGGATTCAAACCAAAAGAACTTTGCTTTCAATCTTCCCTTGGTGACTTGAATCAAAGGCCAAGTGATAAGAGAGAATCCCAACACGAACTTGCAATAGAATTTGGCAAGAGCTAGAAAGCTGTAAAGCTCTTGTAGAGTGGTTGGGGCTAGCAAATCTCGAATAACTTATATCTTGGCTGGGTCCACATGCACACCCCACTCATTAATGATGTACCCCAGATATTGAACCTAGGTCATACCAAAAGTGCATTTCTCTAAATTAGCACACAATTTATGTCACCGCAGGGTTTGGAAGACCTGTCGGACATGGTGTACGTTCTCTTCCCAACTCCAGATGAAGATCAAGATGTCGTTCAGGTAAAGTTCCATGAATTAGTTGGCAAAGGGCTACAAGATGTTGTGCATCAACCACACGAAGGTTGCGGGGGCATTTATCAACCAGAAAGGAATGACCAACCATTCAAAAAGGCCCTCCTTGGATTTGAAGTCGCTTTTCTACACACTTGAGGGCTCAATTGGTACTTGGTGATAACTAGACTTCAAGTCAATCTTTTTGAAATATTTGGCCCCCCTTGAGATGGTCGAGAAGGTCATCAATCCTTGGGATTGGAAACCTATTCTGGAAAGTGATCTTTTTCAATGCCTGATAGTCAATATAGAGTCTCTAGGTGTCATCTTTATTTCTGTACCAACATGATCAGGCTCCCACATGGTGATGAACTTGGCCTGATGAGCCCTTTCTGCGACAACTCCTGAATTTTCCTCTTAATTTCATCAATTTCTAGAACAGAGCATCGGTAGATCGGTATGTTGGGTATCGACATGCCTGGGGTTAGATCTATGGAGTACTTGACATGACAGTGCAGGGGTACCCTTTTGGGGGAGGTGAAGATTTCCCTGTACTCTTCCATGACCTTGCCCATTTTCTGCTGTCGTGCGGAGGAGCCTTGTTTGGAGGTTGTGGCCACAATCAACTTCTTGCCTTGAGGGCGAATCATAAGGAAGGAAAATTTCCTGGTTTGGGAAATGATGTTACTACATTGCTTTGTGGATATCAAAGATATGGAGGTAGGTAGTGCTACCTTTGGTATCCTATACAACTTATTTACCAAAGAAATAATGACAGTGCGAAGCCTAGAGTCGTACAAAACATGACACCTCCACAAATATGGTTCGCCTAATAATACACTAGAAACTTCAATAGGAGCGACATCACAAAACACCTCATCTGTGAGGGCTTGATGCTGTAGGGATGGTGACACTGTTGGATGACGTAGAGATTTCACCCTTGGTGAAACCACCAAATGGTGTACGACTATGGGTGTCTTGTGGTCGGTAAGCCCAACCGCTTTATGACATCTGCTGAAATGAGGTTTTTTTTGGCTTCCACTGTCGACAATGAACTATAATGGAGAATCCTTCACCCACATCTGTGAGTGGAAGAGTCACTCAAAATCCTTGATACTCAACTTCGTGCGAAGGGAATGAAAATTATTTGTGAACTCTAGCACATCTTGCTCCCTTCCTTGCCATAACGTGGTCCACTTTATGTGTTTATCTTCATACCTCTCGGTAGAGTAATATTATTCCTTGATGGCATCTCAGAAAGAATTCCAAGTGGGTGCGGCTAAAAAAAGTGAGGATTCCCTCTCATCCTTTTGTTCACAGTAGGTTTCCCACTAGTCCTTCACATGGGGGGCGACTTTTAGGAATGGAAAGTAATCTTTTCTTGATTGGAAAAGTAATGAACTAAAAAATACCCTTCCAACATATTTAACCATCTATATACGACACCTGCATCTATCTGGCCTTCAAATATGGGAATGTTAAAGTTAACTTGTACCTTAAAACGAGTGGTGCCTCCAGAATGGCTACTGGATGAAGATGTGTCGCCCATGGGTAGTCGTCGAAGGATCTAGGCAAAATTATTCATCATCGTGTTCCCTTGTCACTCAAGGGATTCCTTGAGCAATATTTTGGAAGGATATCCTACTCCCTCATCTTTATTTTATTCTACCATGAGAGGTTGTCAACGTTTGCACAACTGGTCTTGCAAAGGTTCAACCAGTTCGAGCCCTAACTCCTTATACCTTGACCTCATTGGGGACATGCAAAGAAAAATAGAAAAAGAGTAGACCTCTCTGATACCACTAATCCGAACTTATTCGGGAACAAAACAAAATACAGATATAAACATAAACACAAAGATGCAACAAAATAAAACTCCATTTCATTAATATCAAAGAATTGAAACATGCTTACATACAAAATGGAAATAAACTAGCTCGAGTGATGGTAGCTTATCTTTGAGAAGAGATGTGGCAGCGACATGTCTTTGAACTGTGTTACAATGAGGCTCAGTGACCTTTTTATCATTGAGAAATAACGAGAAACCCTAAACATCCAAAGACCTAACCCTAGGAGATGAAGCGCGAAAAGCTTGTGGGCCTCATTGGGGCAAGTTGGAATGTTAATCTCCCGGGGTCGTAACTTTGGCATATGATCTCTGTTTGGCTACCACAATACCTCATTTTGAAGATCTCGAATATGAGGCCAAATTAATTAAAAAAAATTGTTTGACACTGTTACAATCTCTTCGTTTTCCCTAAAAACATATTTTAGTCCCTCAAAACAGCTCCAAAAGTTTAGGACCCAAAAAATTCCCAAAAATAGTAAGTTTTGCTATAATTAAGGAAACTAAAAAGAAATAATGGTGGGGGTGCAGGTGGAATAGGCGAGTGGCCACCAATATCCACTTGGATCAGCAAGCGAAGTTATTTGAGCCCCATTGAGGAGGGACACATTGCAGATCTCCTCGTTCCTCTTGACAAATTTAGACAATGATTCAGAGGGTTGTGCTCTTTTCAGCAAAGAGGCTACCAGGGCTTGAAAGGAAATAACCTCTTCACCATGTGATTGCGAAGAGGAGGTGGAGGGAAAGGAGTCCCCTCCGGGGATGCCATCGTTCCAGAGTTCAAACTAAGATTTTTGTAGTCAGTGAAGGCATTGACAGTAGAGCTGAAAATTAGATGTTAACGAAAGTTACTTTTTAGTAATGCATGAGTGAAATTAAAAACACATGGGAAAATTTATGTGAGCGGAGGGGTATGAGCTCATGTGTGTGTTGATTGAATACTAGGAAACATACAAGTGTTAGGAAACATACAAGTTTT
>APFE031023720.1:7740-32436 GCA_000404065.3 Pinus taeda | reverse complement strand
GTTGGTGCACCCCATATGGCCACTTTGTCACTTCCAGGGTTGACAATTGGTTTGCCTATCTGGCTCTTCTCTACCCCTGTCGTTCAGAACCCTGTCATTCCTGAACAGTCAAGTCAGCAACTAGATGACACTAGAGCTGCCTCCCAACCTTCTAATTTGTCTGATTCTCCCTCTGCTCCTTCCTCTTTGCTTGATAAAGCCAATAAAGCTAAAAATCAAGTAACTGAGAAGAAGAAGAAGCAGAAAGAGAAAAAGGAACCAAAATCGAAAGGGGGCAACCAAGCATCATCTAGCGAAAATCCTCACACCGCACCATCGAAACCTAAATATCCTTGTCTCATTTGCAATGGAGATCACTATCACCGAGATTGTACCTACATCCCTCGGATCTTAAGGGACTGGTCTCCTTGTTTGCACAATCCGTTGGCATCAACCTCTAACGATCATGTTGAATGCACACCATTAACCAGTGAAAGTGAAGCACATGGACAGAAAAGGAATCCCAAATTTCCTTGTAAGTTGTGTGAAGGCAATCACGCCATCCACCGTCGTCCCTTCCTTGACGAGGCTAAAAGAGTTTTGGATGACCTTCCTGTTTCACCGCTACGACTTCCTCCTGGATATAAAAAAATTCTTGCCAAGTCCTCTACTAGTTGAAAATCCGGTTGGCCCATCATTGTGGTCGACCGAAGCATCTATCATCGAGAATGAACCCTCTGAACCCATACCAGACGAAAGTCAAAAGGTCGAGACGACAGTTGACCCGGTCTTGCCTTTAGAGTGCTCATCTTTGAATGATACTGTCACTGAAGAGAAAGAGAACGACATCGTTCAAATTCTTTTCATCAACGCAGACTCCGATGAACTTGGGGGCAGTCCTCCCGTTCCTTTATTGCAGGAAGGAAGTTCATCAGAGTCATATCCGACCGTCTATTCGGTCCCACCACCAAGCAACCTAGTCGTTTCCTTCGACTGGATCTACTAGGTAACCCCATTACCAGCTAGTGTCCATCAGAATCATTGTACAGTTACAGATGGTCATAGCTGGTACCATCATCGATGAAGGGGCTTTGTTGGTATCTTTCCTCATCGCTTGGAAAGCGCTTGGTCGCCATCGCTTTTGCTTGAAATGAGAAATTTTGACAGGCTTCGACAAAGGAACCGTCGACCTTTAGGGATCCTTCCAAATGTGCCCATTACTTTGAGAAGGAAAACCGTTCACATGAACGTGATGGTAGTTCAAGTACCCTTGGATTATAATCTACTCCTTAGATGCGACTATATTTATTGCATGGGAGCCGTCGTCTCCTCACTCTTTAGAGTAATTTGTTTTCCGCACGAAGGTAGAATGGTCAAGCTCGTAGACCAAATGTCGTTCCCTGGTTCACACATCACAAATAGTCAAATGCCATCCCTAAATGGTCTTTTCACGCAAGGAATGTCTCATCGATCCCCAGTCCGTCCACTTGATGAGCGCGAGTGATTCAGGAGGATGTGACTGAAACCTAGGGGGCATGCACCCTGGTCTGTTTTGACAGGAAAACCTTAGGCATAGAGTAGGTTTTCGCGAAGCATATATGACTAGTCTGACGAACACGTCCTTACAGGAAAATGGGATTAGGCTGGAATAAGATACCTTCGTTAAAGTTATGTGAGTGGAGTATCTCTACGCCACTCCCCTTTGTCTATTTCGGTAGACATCACCAAGGGATTTTTCTGTCTGCTACGTGGATGGAACTTTCATGGTAACCTGGGAATTTTTCCCTATACCTGGGGGCATGCAAACCTTTCCGCATGCAAGGGAAGAGCGACTATTTATTTTTTAAATTTGTAGGACCTCTAACCCTTTAAACCCGTAAGGCTAGTCGTTTCCTAGCTTGCATAAAGAAAGGATTCTGGGCAAAGCTTTAAAGATGTAAGCCCCTTCAAAATAGCATCTTGAATGAGACATCCTTATCATACGACTTGCGAGAAATGTTACCACAGGGTTCAATCTCATTAAAAAATAAACCCTCCATGAGCAGTTTTAGCGCATAGTTCAAGCTCGTTAAAAAATAAACATAAGTCATGAGCAAATGTTTCCCCCAGCGTTTAAGCTCATTAAAAAATGAATTGGTAAATAACCATTGTGAATGCCTTATCGCCAAGTTTTGAGCCTTGGTCGTGTTCTCATCATCACCTCCACTCTGTTTTTAGCCGATCGTTCACCCCCATATGATTGTTTACCTCTTCGAGGAACATCTGCGAAGAGTGATTCTATTAGCCATCCTTGTGACACTGCCGTGATTTGGAAATTCCAAATCTTACCTGGAATCAGCTGCTACCCGAAAACATCACTCGTTCCTCGAAAACGAGTCTTCTTTAAGCTCTTTTCAACTGACTCGTAAAATATGAAAAGATTGCCGAGCGATTAGCCTCTGCGGCTCGTTAAAGTCATTGGAAGTGCTATCCCTCCTCTAGATTTTAATGTTTTTGGACTTGAGGGATTATTACACAAAAATATCGAGCGCTTTTCTTGTTTGGCTCGTTAAAACTATCAAAAATTCATCCCTTTTGTATTATTTTACACTTTTTCAGACTTAAGGGATTATATGACGAAAAAAATCGTTGGAGTCTCCTTTTCGTTTCTTTCAGATTCTCTAAAATTGAAAGGGACTGAGTTATCTTTGTCGTTAAACTCGTTAAAACTGAATAGCGACAAACTTGTCCAAATGGACGAGAATGAGTTTCACTGTCACTAGGCTCGCTAAAATATAGCGACAGGTTCACTCAAAGGGCGGATTATAGAACAAGCATATGTTATCCTCCTCAAGGTTGACGAAAATAAAGAGGTACTGGTCAGCAATGACTAGGGAAAATTGGGAAGAAAACTTGAAAAAACTTTATTGGTAGCAAGTTTCTCTTGAACATGACACTTTCCTTCCGCATCCAAGCCAGGTTGGGTTGTTCCATTCACTGGTCATCACCATTTGTCCATCACACCATCCATCTTTGGGGTTAACGCTACCAATCCATCGTCAGTGTTGCTGATATGTTCAAGAGAAGTCATTTAGACATTTTTCCTGTGTCTCACCCACTGTAATACATTCATGATCCATTCCTTCATGACCGCCACCCTGAACCCTGTATCGTCAGATTGTTTTCACCTCCAAAATCATTTGCTTTGTTCCGTGTCGTTGATGTGGGATTCATTAAGGCCCTCTTGCGACGGGTCGCTTCTTGTCAACATCAGCTCATTATCCAAGAAGTTGACTTAGGAACAAACCTTTCAGTACTTTGAATCTTGCATGCCTCAATGGCAAGTTTCTCACTTTCGGTGATAGCTTTACATCAATGGCCTTCGACCAAGAGATTTTACGTGGTGTTCAACGCCAAGTCCTTTTTCACACCACATGAATTGTATTGTAGTACCTTGAGGGTCATTGTCATTATTGGTGATTCCTCTCACGCCTGTTAACAACTTACATCATTAGCTGGTAATCAGGCGATGTCTTTCCATGTTCGACTCCAGAACATTTTCCACATGGATCGACTTGTACTCGAGTGAAGATTGAACAGTTTTGAAGACCTCGGACTAGTTTCATCCATCCGGGCTGCGATATATTAGGATTAAAGACATCAAGTGTACATCATTCTGAAAGATGATCATCCAAATCAAAAGGATGATGAGTCCATATCATTAGTCTGCCACATAGGACTTGTCTATCCTATTTTACATGAAAATGAATTATAAGTTGAGCATGGGATTCCGCCTCAGCTAGATCATGGAAATGTTGTCAAATAATGATTGTATTGTATCTTTTTTACAGGTCGCCTCCAACTCGGAAAAAACTTCGGATCCTCATAGTATAGCATTTCACCCGACTCAGAAAGATTAACGGACCTCAGCTTTAGGGGCAACTGTTATAGACATTTTTGGCCTCAACCCCAATCATAAAATGTCCATAACTGAGGGCTCCTAAGTCCCTAAAAGTGTTGCTTCACTGCCTAAAGGAACAAGGTCAGCGATATTACATATCCCCAGAAGTCTCCACTAAAAACTGCTCATAAATGGTCAAAACTGGACCATACTTGAAGCCCAGTGATAGAGGGTGCAATGCATATTCACCTTCCAGAATGTACAAGGTGTGATGCATACTGAATTTCTCTCCTCTGTAGGGTGCGTGGTCAGGAATGGAAAAATGGCAGGGACAAAATGCGAGGTGGAAGATCATGGAATCTTCCAGAAGCTTCCCCTCTGACACTTGCCTCTCTGTTTTTGACTAGGGATGAGTAAGAGATAATCATTCTCCAAGTGGAAGAAGGAACTATCAGAGAGAGGACACTAATCAAGATCCCAGAAGATGACTCACCTCCCTAAAATCATCTATATATGGATCCCTCATCGCAGAGATCCAGAGGCTGGAATCTTGTATCTTAAAGAGAAGTGTTGTTGGTTTTCTGGGGTAAATTCATAGTGTTGGGTGATCTAAGCTTTACTTGAGGTGAAGAAGGGCCTTCTTGCTGGAGGATGATGCTGAGTCAGAACATATGGTTGTAATCCTCTTGCTACTTTTAATCTTAATAAAGCTATTCAAGTCTTCCTCCATATTCTTGTATGTTTCATTATATATGCATTTGTATGGTTAACACACATCTGGTCCTGTGTTATTTATGAATATAGATCTTTGTTCTTCGATAGTAGTATGTTTCTGTGATCCCACAGGTGCCCTTTGAAGCTGGGCAGACAAAGCAAAAGCAGCAAAGCTCTATCAGGAAGGAGAGGAAATCAAGAACAAGACTAAGGTTGGTCTCCTTTGTTCCACTCCTATCTATTTTCATAAAGGAAATCGAAAGTAGAATTTAGTTGTTTGTTTCTAAGATAGCCACCAATGTTAGTGGGAATAGCAGCATCCTAGTGGACACTATTCCCGGTAACACACATAGCGAGGTCTAGACTCATATACAACATTTTGCTTCCAAAAGTATGGTTGTCCTAATAATACATCACAAAATTCTTGAGGAGAAACATCACAAAGTAGCTCATCCATGAAGGGGTTAATGTTGTAGGGAAGGCGACACTACTAGCCGACGTGAAGATCGCATCCTATTGGCATTATGACACAGGTTTGGCGTTATGACACAGGTGTTGTCCTTGATGGCAACTCACTCAGATGAAAGATCACAGTTCAGGTTCACAGAATGAAGGAAAAAGAGATATACGCAGGTTCCCCCTAACCAAACCGCATATACACGCGGGTTCCCCAACCAAAAGGCACATATGCGTATACACACACTTTCACGCAAGAAAAGACACATACATGTTGGAGAATTTGGTTTTGGTCTGTGGTATTTTGACCCATGGTATTGGTCCAAGGTATCTTGTCCAAAGTGTTGACCCCAGGTAATTGGTCCAAGGTATTGTTTCTAAGTGGTTTTGGACCATGGTATTGAGTAAGGCCTAAGACTATAAAAGGAGGAGGAGATCATTAGGTAATTGCACTCAAGTATTGAATATCTAATGAAGAGAAAGATCTAGAATACTGGTCATTGGGTTATGATGCATAGCTGGATCTGAATCAAGGAGAAACCTGAGTGCTTGAAGAAGGATAAGTTCTATTGATGGGTCAAGATCTTAAGGCTTGAAGAGAAGTATCTTTGTGTGGTTTTGATCTTTTATCTGAATAATTGGTGCATGCCGTAATTTGTAAATCTGATGATTTGGGTATAACTGATGTCTGAATAGTGGTAAAGTTTAAATCATCTTTTACACATATGTACGCAGGTTTAGTATAACAAAGGCACGTATACACGTTGGTTTGACATTTCAAAACTACGTATACACAGTTCCGTCTTGAGGAAAGTGCGTATGCATGTAGGTTCGACACATTGAAGTAGCGTACACCTCATAAAATATGTTTTAGCTACTTCTGTTTGTTGTTGCAGTGTTATGGGTTCTGGCATGGGTTTTGGTTACAACATTCAGAAAAGTGATTGTTTGATTCAGTTTTTGTTGGTGCAAAGGAGATTGGTTGATGTAGATTTATTTGATGTTTGATTGATGTTATTGATGGATCCAGTCTGAAAATTTATGAAACGTGGTCCCTGGAAGAAAAGAGAAGGTTGTAGCCTTTTGTAGGTCAGCACCTACGTACTAGTAAACACATCAGCTAGTACAAGAGCTAAGGGGGTTGTAGCTCCCTTCCAGGAAAAGCTGGAGAGCGAGAGAAGGTTGTAGCCTTCTGTAGGTAGAAGCCTGCGTACTGGTATAAGGCTACACTAGTACAAAATTTGTAAAAAGAAGTTTCTTATTAAAGAAAGATAGAGATGATTGCAGCAGGTGGTTTTCACCCACATTGGGTTTCCACCTTATATCTTGTGTCCATGTGTGTGATTGCCTATTCTGTTTACTGCACCTGATTACTAGTTATATGGTTCTGATACACAAATTAAATATCAACTAACTAAATTATAAGTTTGAAAGGTATACGCTGATTGCTCTAAACACAGTTGCTTATTCACGCAAGTTTCATTAATAGAAGTAACATATATAATTTTTTTTATGGAAATGAAATATTGTTAAATTGCTAATACTAATTCACACCCCCTCAGTATTATTTCCAACAATTGGTATCAGAGCAGGTCCTTCAGAATAAGCTTGGTCTCTTGAAGGAAGATCTATCATCATGGGCAGCTATGAAAGAGAGGGATCCATTAGACCACCAATCTTTGATGGGAGCAACTTCGTCTATTGGAAGGTAAGAACCATAGCCCATCTTCAATCTCTTGGAACAGATGTTTGGGAAATCGTGGACAGAGGATATACATTTCCATCAGCAATTCCTAGAGATACAACAGGTAAAAAGTAGTATAAAACAAATGCCAAGGTTTTCAATACACTATTGGGGAGTCTGTCACAATCAGAATTTGTCAAGGTTATGCAGCTCAAAATCGCCAAAGAAATATGGGACAAGATCGTTCTAAGTTATGAAGGAGACAATCAGGTAAAACGTGCAAAATTACAATCTCTCAGAATTTAATATGAAACTCTCAAAATTCACAATCATGAAAGTATAGCTCATTATGTAGTATACATAGGGGGGATAATATGGGATACAAAGGGAGGTACCCAAGGGAATAATGTAATAATGGGATGGGCCATAGTAATAAATAAGGTGGTTAACTCGTATCATATAAGGGACCACAAGTAGTTAGTAATTATGTAATGGGACCATGGTATTAGATAGATGGTATTGAGGTAACCATGGTAATGACCCATGGTATTGTATGTATGAGGCCTATATAGAGGCTAGAGACTCCACATTGAGGGATGTCAAGGAATATTGTATGAACATGCATATGGCTTGTGGAGTGTTCTCCTTCCTTAAGGAGTGAATGTATGGTGTTGCCTTACCTTAAGGGTTTGATATCACTAAAGAAGCATTTCATATTATTTCCTGGGTTCATTTCTATTATCATATATTTTTGGGTTAGACCTATAACAAGTGGTATCAGAGCTTTAGGAATTTCTTCTGCACATTAATATTTATAGTACCCACTGATTCCATCCACGGGTATGCCAAAACAACATCCTCATTAGCCATATCTAAAGCATAAAAATTAGAATGCAATACATACTTGTCCATAGAAATCTTCAAATCTTTATAAACTTGCACCTGCTCGTTATTAACCTATGTGTGCTCCATGTGTTTCGTTGGCATTTGTAATTTTTTTGCCAAGTTGACATTTATGAGATTTTGCTTGCAACTCGGATTTATAGACAAAATTATTTTCTCCTTCTGAATTAATCCATGAACCTGTAATAAGGATATACCAATAGGAAATAACCCCACATGTTTCCCCTTATCTTGTTTTCTAGCCTGAGACCATTTGTCTAAAAAGACTCTTTCAAATTTTGCATCTGAAAGTTTGGTCAACTGCTTGTTTTCAATTGAGAACCACCATTTGGCAGCCTCATCTTTGAAACCAAACCACACTAAATCCTTCCAATCTTTTTCCCATAATGACTTTTTTTGTTTTATGAATTCTTCAATAGTAGGGCCATTATCTTTTCCTGTAAAAAAACATCTTGCTAGATGGCACGAAAAAGATCACTTGGTGAAAATTTAGACTACTCGCAGCTTAGTCAATATGGCTCAGAATCTTTATTATGACCTGTTTTCGGAAATGGAATGACTATTTTTCATCTTCCCATGTGATAGAGATCCCAATCTAGGTACTAGAATTTCAAATCCACGTTGAAACTCTCCCGTCGTCACCAAAAATTCTGAAAAAAAGAACTGATTTTAAATCAACGATATCTCCCTCATCTGGACTCTGATTTGACTCATTTTTTCTTTTAATTTGGGTATTTTTTCATAAGAAATCTAGATCTACAATTAGATTTTATAGATTTTTCACCAGAACGTATAGATCGGCTCCACAAACTCACCGCCTTGAAAAGTGTCTGCCACCCAACTGATTTTTAAATCAGCAATATCTCCCTCATCAAGACTCTGATTCGACCAATTTTTTTTATTATTTGTTTGTTTGTTAAATTGAGTATTTTTTCACCAAAAACCTAGATCTGCAATTATATTTTGTAGATTTTCCCCCCAATCATACAGATCTGATCTACAAACTCGCCGCCCTGAAAAATGTCTGTAACACCACTGATTTTTAAATCATCAATATCTCCTTCATCCAGACTCTGATTTGGCAGATTTTGTTTTGAACTTGTGTATTTTTTCCCAAATAATCTAGATATACAATTAAATTTTGTATATTTTTCCCCAAAACATACATATCTGTTTTGAAAACAAGCTACCCCAGAAAGTTCCTACAAAAAAAAAAAAAAATTCTCCACTTTTGCCCAAGAAAGTGCTCTGATACCACTTGTTGATGAGCCTTTGATGATCAATAATCAAACACAAATAGAGGTTGAAGTAGAAAAGGTTACAAGTATTGATACATCAGATGAGGACTCAGTGGTTAAAGTAATATTGGAAGATAAGAAACAACACCAGGAACCACAACATGTACTAGAGACCACTCAGGCTCCACTGTTGGTTAAAACTTTAACATATCACCACCCACATCACCCGCAAGAAAACAACAAACAATATGGCAATGAATTAGCCACACAAGTAACAATCCCCACATGATAGATAGAGAGGAGCAGCGATCCACTACTACACATCAACACAGAAGAGCCGCCATGGTCAACTTCCATCTCAAGTGAGCAAGGCACCAGCTAGATCGATGGTTCACCTTTCTCTTAGATGGCTAGATGCACGTGCATGGTACCAGTGGACTACTCTTTTGACTAGATATTATTATTTGTGTTCTTCCCATGTTTCGGGGATGAAACATGTTAAAGGGGGTGGAATGTAGTATACCTAAGAGGGATAATATGGGGTACAAAGGGAGGTACCCAAGGGAATAATGTAATAATGGGATGGGCCATAGTAAGAAATAAGGTGGTTAACCTGTATCATGTAAGGGACCACAACTAGTTAGTAATAATGTAATGGGCCCATGGTATTAGATAGATGGTATTGAGGGAACCATGGTAATGACCCATGGTATTGTATGTATGAGGCCTATATAGAGGGTAGAGACTCCACATTGAGGGATGTCAAGGAATATTGTATGAACAAGCATATGGCTTGTGGAATGTTCTCCTTCCTTAAGGAGTGAATGTATGGTGTTGCCCTACCTTAAGGGTTTGATATCAATAAAGAAGAATTTCATATTATTTCATGGGTTCATTTCTATTATCATATATTTTTGGGTTAGATCTATAACACATTACTTCCTACAGATAGATGAGATTGTTAATCGCATGAAATACTTGGGTGAAGAGATAAAATAAGTTACTTTAGTTGAAAAGGTTTTAAGATCCTTGTATTCTAAGTTTGAATCAAAAGTTTCTGCCATAGAAGAAAAGCAGGATCTTCAGAGTATGACTATGACATAATTGCACGGAATCCTAATTGCTGTTGAAATGAGAAAAGGAGGTCCATCAGATATGAGAGAAGCCACATTCAAGGCTTCGGGAAGAGAAGAGCTCAATGAATCAGGACACATTTCATAAGGAGAGGAAGAAGCAAACTTTGTCAAAAACCTTCAACGAGGTTTTGGAAGATTTAGAGGTAAACTACCTTTCAAATACTTTTCTTGTGGAAGAGTCAGTCGTTATGCAGCCAAATGTCCTCATAAAAATAAGCTTAATAAAGGTAAGGAACTGACAAAATGGAATAGAAAACAAAATGTAAATAAGAAGAGCTACTATACACATGAAGATAGTGATGATTTATCAAATAGTGATGAAGATGAATATGGTAATGATTATAGACTTTTGATGGCTTTTGAAGATGATGATTTCTTGGATGCTTTAGATGAAGATTGTCTCTATGAAGAAATTCCTAAACTTAAAATATGTTTAGAAGAAAAGAGTATGATTATAAATACTCTGACATTCCAACTTGCTGAAAGGGAAAAACACAATGAAAAGTTAGAATGTGAAATTGTGGGTCTAAGAAAAGATATTGAGAAAACAAAAGCTATCAATCTTAGATTTGCGAAAGGATCAGAAACTTTAGATGCAATTATCAAAGTGTAGCATTCTCCTCTGATAAAGACAGGTCTTGGATATACTGAAGAAGCATCTCAAGCACAGAAGCCATCAACCTCCAAAAGCTATCTTGATGCAGCAAGGAAAAGTGAACAGGTTGACAATCATCAGCAAAGGCATAAAGCAGATCACTAGGTAAATCGAGCTCAATTTACTTCAAGGATGAACAAAAGCTATAACCAATCATAGGTAAATCAGTCTCAATTTTCTTCAAGAATGAATGTCAGTGGAAACTTGATCATCATGTCAGTAGATTCGATAATCGCAGGAATTTCTTTAATGGCCAATGTTTTTCATGTCATAAATTTGGACACAAAGCTACTCAATGTGTTGCTTACAAGACCATTATGACTAGAGAAGCATGAAATCAAAGGAATGTGTCTGGGATCAAGAAAATTACCTACAATAACTTTTCCACTCTTGAAAATGAAATAGAATGCTCTATTTGTAACAACTTCGGTCATGAAGATTTTGAACGCAGGAGTAAATTTCGGCAAACATCTCAGAAGGAGAAAGATTCATTGGGTCCCAAAACTTGGAGAAAGAAAGAATCGCAAACAAAAAGATGTGGTATAGCCTTGTATGCAAAAGGACAAGAAAATTAGTGGTACATCAACAGTGGATGCTCAAAACACATGACAGGTGATAAAGAAAAATTTCAGTCATATAATGCCTTAGAAAAGGAAAAGAAGGTCGCATTTGGTAATGACACTCCTACAATCATAAAAAGTAAAGGCTCCGTTCTCTTAAAATAAAAAGTTAAAGATGGAAATGTTATGTATGTAGATGGTCTAAAGCATAATCTATTGAGTGTTAGTCAAATGTGTGATCAAGGAAATGAGGTAGTATTTTGATCAAATGGATTTGTTGTTCATGAGCTTGATATAGGAGAAACAATGATCAAAGGTGTAAGAACTCCAAACAACTTGTACATACTCAAGGGGGGACAACAATAGTGCTACCTAAGAAAAAATGATGAACACTGGTTATGGCACAGAAGATTGGGGAATCTAAGTTTCTCTCAAATAAGAAAAACATGCAGATACTATGCTGTTCGTGATCTTCCTGATATCAACATTCCAGAGAATACAATATGCAAATCATGTCAATTTTGTAAGCAAATGAGAGCACATTTCCCTGAGAAGGAAGGATCAGCTAGTAAGCCTCTTGAACTTGTTCACACTGATTTATGTGGTCCATCTAGGAAAAAGTCACCTTGTGGAGAAGAATACTTTATATTGTTCATTGATGACTTTTCCAGAATGTGTTGTATAGGAATTCTAAAGCATAAATACGAAGCTTTCGAAAAGTTCAAAGCATCCAAAGCCTTGGTTGAAAATGAATGAGATCGCAAAATCAAATGCCTCAAGTCTGATCGAGGAGGGGAATTTACCTCGGATGAATTTTTTGACTTCTGTGAAGAACATGGAATAAGAAGGGAATTCTCTACCGCAAGAAATCCTCAGCAAAATGGAGTGGTAGAAAGGATGAACAAAACTATTTAACAAATGGTTCGTGCTATGCTAGATGAGTCTGGAACTCCTGCAACCTTCTGGGGTGAAGTTGCATTTGCTGCTATCACTATTCTCAACAAAAAAAACGTTCGGGTAAACAACACTCAAACTCCACATGAAATTTGGTATGGAAAGACTCCTATTGTAAAATACTTCAAAGGTTTTGGAAGCAAATGTTACATCAAAAGGAATGATGAAAAACTTGGCAAGTTTGAACCTAGAGCAAATGAAGCCATTCTCCTTGGTTACTCTTCCCGAAGTAAAGGATATAAGTGTTATAATAAAAGACTTGGGAAAATTGTTGAAAGTATTGATGTTGTGGTTGACGAAGCAGGCAAAACTCTAAGGCAGGTAAAAACCAAAGATTATGAAGAAGATGAGGACTATCCTTCCACATCAAATCAGACTAATTCTGAAGAAGAAACCAATGAGGCACCAGAAGAACAAATAAGGGTAGAAGAAAAGACTCCATCCAGGTATGTTCAGAAGAATCATCTAAAGACTCAAATTTTGGGGCAGAAAGAGGTAGGTGTGCAGACAAGAAGAACTATTGCAGAAGCTTCAAGCTATCTAGCATTGCTTTCCTCCATCGAACCGCAAAATGTAAATGAAGCATGCAAAGATGAATGTTGGGTCAAGGCCATGAATGAAGAACTTGAGCAGATTGAAAATAATAATACTTGGGAATTGGTTCCTAGACATAATGATAAGAATTTCATAAGAACCTCTTTCCTCCATCGAACTGCAAAATGTAAATGAAGCATGCAAATATGAATGTTGGGTCAAGGCCATGAATGAAGAACTTGAGCAGATTGAAAAGAATAATACTTGGGAATTGGTTCCTAGACCTAATGATAAGAATTTCATAAGAACCAAATGGATATTCAAAAACAAGCTGAATGAAAATGGAGAAGTTATTAGAAACAAGGCCAGACTTGTTTGTAAAGGGTATGCTCAACAAGAAGGTATAGACTTTGAAGAAACTTTTGCACCTGTTGCTAGACTTGAAGCCATAAGAATGTTCCTTGCTTTTTCTAGCTTTCAGAAGTTCAAAGTATATCAAATGGATGTGAAATCTGCCTTTCTTAATGGAGACCTAGAAGAAAAAGTATATATTGAGCAACCAGACGGATTCATCCTTGGAAATGATCCAAAACTTGTATGCAGACTTAGAAAGGCTCTCTATGGTCTAAAACAAGCTCCAAGGGCCTGGTATTATAGTCTTGACAAATACCTTCATCAACAAGGTTTTTCAAAAGGATCCGCTGATAACAATCTATATATAAAAATTGACAATGATAAATTGCTAATACTTGTTGTGTATGTTGATGATATCATTTTTGGTAGCAATGAAGAAGTCATGAGTCAAAAATTTGCTTTGGTAATGCAGAAAGAATTTGAAATGTCCCTGCTTGGTGAGCTCACATATTTTCTTGGCTTACAAGTTCAACAAAATAAAGATGGTATTTTTCTATCACAAACCAAGTAGCTCAAGCAGATCTTGAAGAAATATGGCATGGAAGATTATAAACTAGTATGTACCCCTATGGTAACAGGATGCACCCTCAACGCAAATGATGAATCAGTAGCAGTACATCAACCAACCTATAGATCCATGATTGGTAGTCTGCTCTATCTAATAAGTGCCCGACCAGACATCATGCATGCAATGGGAATAATTAGAAGATTCCAAGAAAATCCAAAGGAAGCACACCTTCAGGCAGTCAAAAGGATTTTCAAATATCTTCAAGGAACACAAAAATTTTGTCTATGGTATCTTAGAGATACAGATCTTACACTTCATGCATATATAGATGCAGATTGGGCAGGAAATGTGGATGACAGAAAAAGCACTAGTGGTGGTGCATTCTTTATGGGTTCCAGATTAGTGTCTTTGTTTAGCAAGAAACAAAGTTCAATTGCATTATCTACAACTGAAGTAGAATATGTGGCTGTTGCATCTTGTTGCACACAACTCCTTTGGATGATGCAAACATTGCTAGACATTCAAATCACATGTACTCCACCCATCTCCATTCTATGTGATAATACAAGTGCAATCAGTATTTCAAAGAATCCAATCATGCATTCCAATACCAAGCGCATACCTATCAAATATCATTTTCTCCATGAACAAGTGCTTGAACAAAAGGTAAAATTGGAGTATGTTCCCTCCAAAGAAAAGGTTGCTGATATATTCACCAAACCACTGCCCAGAGAGACATTTGAATATCTTAGACATAAGTTGGGAGTAGTTGATGCATCATCTTGCTGTTGAAACTTATCTGTTTCAAAGAAAAGTGGTTGTACGCGAGTTTCATGAAGAATATCCGCATACACACACCAGTTTTTGTGGATACAATCGCATATATGATGATTTGAAGAAAAACAGTGGGCCAGTCTCAGGATGAAAAGGGTCTGATATGGGTCTAACAGTGATCATCTGGCACAGGTTCAGGGGGAGCATATACTTATAATAATGCATTGTTGGCATTATCTTAGAAGATCTTGGTACAATTTCATAGTTGTTTTTGATTTAGGTGGAACAGGTGCAGAGGGAGATCATGGTTGTTGGTCTGGATGGTGATTGACAAATGCTACTGATGATAGTTGCTGATGACTATCATAGTCTTGTTTTAGATATTTTGTCTCTATTTCATGTATATATTTTATTATCAAGCCCATGTAACGACCTATTTTGTTTCCCTAGTATGCTTGGGATGGATGATGTAATGTTCTTGTTTTATCATGTATAAACTTTTGGTGTATCCCCACTTGGTTGGGTGGATGAGTCAATCTTGGTATATCCCCACTTGGTTGGGAGATGGATGTATGTATCAGTATTTGGTGATAGGAAGGTCATTTATGATGTATAGAGTCATGTTCTTCTTGTAGAACACCTTTTTGCAGACCTTGCTTACAGTTAGGGGGAGCATGAACAACACACTTCAGCATATTAAAGAATTCAACATGTACTTAGGCGGAGCATAACCCTTTTCCCTTGATGACAAAGGGGGAGAGTGACTTGGGGTGGCCATCAAGTACAAAGGGGGAGATTGTTGGCATTGTGACACAGGTTTGGCACTATGACATAGGTGTTGTCCTTGATGGCAACTCACTCAGATGACAGATCATAGTTCAGGCTCACAAAATGAAAGAAAAAGAGATATATGCAGGTTCCCCTTAACCAAGCTGCGTATACACGCGTGTTCGCCGACCAAAAGGTGCGTATGCATATACATGCACTTTCATGCAAGGAAAGGCATGTACATGTTGGAGAATTTGGTTTTGGTCCATGGTATTTGGACCATGGTATTTTGACCCATGGTATTGGTCCAAGGTATCTTGTCTGAAGTGTTGACCCTAGGTAATTGGTCCAAGGTATTGTTTCTAAGTGGTTTTGGATCATGGTATTGAGTAAGGCCTAAGACTATAAAAGGAGGAGGATATCATTAGGCAAGTGCACTCAAGTATTGAATATCTAATGAAGAGAAAGATCTAGAATACTGGTCATTGTGTTATGGTGCATAGCTAGATCTGAATCAAGGAGGAAACTGAGCGCTTGAAGAAGGATAAGTTCTATTGATGGGTCAAGATCTTAAGGCTTGAAGAGAAGTATATTTGTGTGGTTTTTAACTTTTATCTGAATAATTGGCACATGTCGTAATCTGTAAATCTGATGATCTGGGTATAACTGACGTCTGAATACTGGTAAAGGTTAAATCATCTTTTACAGATCTGTATGGAAGTTCAATATAGCAAAGGTGCGTATACACACTGGTTTGACATTTCAAAACTGTGTATACGTAGGTTCATCTTGAGGAAAGTGCATATGCACACAGGTTCGACACATTGAAGTAGAGTACACCTAATAAAATATGTTTTAGCTACTTCTGTTTGCTGTTACAATGTTTTGGGTTTTGGATTAGGTTCTAGTTACTGTTACTGTGTTCTGGCTACAACATTCAGAAAAGTGATTGTTTGATTTAGTTTTGGTTGGTGCAAAGTGTAGAAATTTCATGAATAATATGACACTTATTCACAGAGATTATCTTGATTATACACTATTGCAAAATGCATGCATAATACATAATCTCATCTACAGTTAATCATGAATTTTGCGAAAGTAGAAACAATTGCATGCGATATAGAAGCATCAATCACACATAACACAGTATTTTTCACGGGGAAAGCATCTCGCTAAAAACCCCAAACTATCTGTATATTATATTGATTGAGATCATGTAACAATACATAGTACAATACTCCTCACAAGTACTCAGTACTATCTCCACCTGTTACATACAATACAACATAGATCTAAAACAATCGCTGGCTCAAATCACCTCCACTGCTTGCATGCCTCCACTGTGCAATCCTGCATAGAGAATACTGAGAATGGCTGATCCATTCATGTTTTTCCCTTGTGTATACCACACAATACTCATTGGCAACTCAATCCCACTGATTGTGCAAATCACATGCACAACTATAGTCACAACTGACAGTTGTCTTGCCCTTTCACTCACCTTTAACACTTGCCTCCACTGAACTGTCCATGCATTGAGTTAACTGATGTATTCTTTAGTTGCTTTATGAGTTAATAATTAGTGAATTAATTAATAACTAATTCACACCACTCATCACTTAGTCTATTGATCAGTTAGACTAAATACAACTAGTTTAGGATTGCAGATTACTGTGGGGTGGTTTTTTAGAAGAGTTCGGATTTACCACAGTGTTCATCATTTTTGTATCGACGTTTCGAGTCTAAAACCAGACTCATCATCAGGATAAATTGTGCGGAGAAAAGAGGGCAGATGCTAGGTATAAATATGAGAATGTCTAGGTTTAAAAGGCTTTTAAACCTAGACATTCTCATATTTATACCTAGCATCTGCCCTCTTTTCTCCACACAATTTATCCTGATGATGAGTCTGGTTTTAGACTCGAAACGTCGATACAAAAATGATGAACACTGTGGTAAATCCGAACTCTTCTCAACAACTAGTTTAACTAAGCCAAACTGAACACAACTCCATTAACTCCTGATCAAACTCCACAGAACTCAATCACTGAAGTCCTAACTGAAGTCCTCCATGCAATAGCTCAAGTAACCCATAAGAACCATGTATTTCCTTCTGGCAGAAGCATGTGCCACATCGGTAGCTCGAAATGAAGTGCTCCAAGAGGATAAGATAATGTTTATAGTCCAAATATTATTAAGAGCTAATAATATTCGACTGTTCTATTTTTAGCCTGACAGTCTAAAAATATACTCCGCCCATATGTCTAAAAATAGAGGTCCATCTATTTTTACCAACTTGACCAATCATCCACAAATAGCATCCTGCAACTCATAGACCATGATCCATATGTCTAAAAATAGACATAGTCTAAAAATAGACTTTGCACCAAAAAATAGCCTACGGGCCCACTTAGTGAAGGCGACTTATTTTCACTAAGCTCCATCATCTTGTTGCATTTTCAACACTCCCTCTCAACAAGATATGGCTTATCTGCAACCCCTATCCTGTAACTCTAGAATGTTCTGCATGCAACACATCTACTCGGTCCACTTGCTCCAACAACACTTGGAACCAAAAACACTCCCAACTGACCCCTCCGTTGGGCTAGGAACATACTATGATGTTGAAGCTCTACCTGCTACTGACAAGTGCTCCCTCTCTGACATCTGTGCTACTACAACATCTCCATGCATCTCACATTATTGCATACCTCTCTGTGCCACCTAGCACTGTGAAAAACACTTGTGCCTCTCGCATTGCTGCAACCTGCTAGCTATGCGCTGTCCTGGGATTCCCTACACTGTCGCTCTCTCTACCACTCCATCCACATCTGTCTCTACCCAATCAGTGATTTCCTGCTACTCCACATTGGGGCTCCTGTAGCAAGGTCTCATCCAAGAGGTTGGGTACCTCAAGGATCATGCCCCTTCTCCTTGGGATGATCACTCTATATCGCCCCACCTCCTACCTGGAGGTATGGCTGCATGTAATCCCTCAGCCCACGTGGCTCGAAGCTTCCCCCTACTGGAGGTCTTTGCATGAGTAGATGTCTCTACTCGATTTGCACTCAGCTTCTCTTGTTGTAGCTACTCCACAACCTCCTGAAGTTGCTGCACCAATCGTGGCTCCTCCACCATTGTCTGAGACTTCTTCTAGCTCTGTATGTTGAGAGGTAATATACCCTCCCTCTCAACCACCAAGTCTCCATCAGTTGCCTCGCTGCTCAAGGCTTTGCATGCATCTTGAACCTCAAGATCATGTAGGTTCTTGACCCGTGAACCAATCTGCTTCACCTGTCTAGTGATGATGTGTCTAAGGAAAACTTTTCCCTCACTGAAGACTACATCATAGCATCTGTCTTCCAGCATCGCGATTGACACCAAGTTTCTCTTCGGCCCTGGTACATACTTGACATCGATCAAGGTAAGGCGAGCTTCATGCTCCCTTTGAAAAATAATCGTGCCTACACGTGAGACACTATACTTCACATCATTACCCATCACTATGAGTATCTGGAAATCTTTCTCCTCCAAAGTACTGAACAAAATTTTGTCGTCGGTCATGTGGAAAGAAGCTCCATTATCAAGAAACCAACCACTTCCCATCATGGATGAAACCATGCATGCGAAGAGTGTGAAATCCAACTCAAACTGTGAAGCAAGTGGCTCACCTTTAGATACTTCCTAGGATCCCTTCTTGGATTTCCTCAGTGGACAATTAGAGGCATAATGGCCCACCTCATGACAACAAAAGCATCACACTTTTAATTTGTCACCCTTCTTCCCATCATTGGAAGAACTAGATTCGGAAACAGAAACCTTCTCCTTCCCCTTCTTCACCTTACTCACTAAGGCACAGTTCTCCTCATCATGCGTAGATGAAGAACCGTCTCTAGTGCTCTGCCTGATCTCGTCTTGCACAAGATCCGACCAAAGTCTCTCCCATCCTGACAATTTCTCCCAACCATTGACAGAGTCCTGATAGGAATGCCAACTCTTCGGAAGACCAAGTAGAGCCAAGCTCACCAAGTCCTCATCATCGATAGTCACCCCCACACTTCCTAGCTCATCTTGGCATTGAGTGAACTTCGTGAGATACTTAGGTATACTGTCTCCATTCTCACACTTTATGTTTCTGAGTTTATCCTTGAGCGCCAACTTCCTCTGGTCGCTCTTGCTTTTGTATAGATCTGTCAACGCTTCTAACATCAAGTATGGAGAAGCCTTTCCATGGAGGCTAGACACAATGTGATCCCTCACCCCCTCCAACAGAATCCTTCGACACTTTGCTGTCTTCTTTTGCCAATCCCTGACTTAAGCAACATCAGTAGGTTTTGGGACATCCACATCTATGAACTCCTTCAACCCATTGTTATCTAACACTGCCTCCATCCTGTCCTTCCATGCAATATAGTTTGAGCTGCCCTCAAGGGAATACTCCAATCACAATCCGTTGAAAGACATTTCAACTTTGACACTAAGAAAACACTGCTACAAATTCGAATTCCACCAGCTCAAAACTCGACCGCTTCTGATCTAAAATTCATAAGAACAAAGAATTTCTCATACAAAGATCGACTGTATGGGATTCACCGGATATCTCACCTTCCAAAAGAAGGATGAATCCAAAGGCTACCTGGCTCTGCCTGAAGAAATAAATGTAAACACTTTCTGAATAATAGATCTGATGATCTACTTCGCACTGATATCATGTAGAAATCTCTTCTACAAATCAGCTAGCTCTGATACCATGTAGAAATTTCATGAATAATATGACACTTATTCACAGAGATTATCTTGATTATACACTATTGCGAAATGCATGCATAATACATAATCTCATCTACAGTTAATCATGAATTTTGCGGAAGCAGAAACAATTACATGCGAATATAGAAGCATCAATCACACATAACACAGTATTTTTCACGGGGAAAGCATATCGCTAAAAACCCCAAACTATCTGTATATTATATTGATTGAGACCATGTAACAATACATAGTACAATACTCCTCACAAGTACTCAGTACTATCTCCACCTGTTACACACAATACAACATAGATCTGAAACAATCGTTGGCTCAAATCACCTCCACTGCTTGCCTGCCTCCACTGCGGAATCCTGCATAGATAATACTGAGAATGGCTAATCCATTCACGTGTTTCCCTTGTGTATACCATGCAATCCTCATTGGCAACTCAATCCCACTGATTGTGCAAATCACATGCACAACTATAGTCACAACTGACAACTGTCTTTCCCTTTCACTCACCTTTAACACTTGTCTTCACTGAACTGTCCATGCACTGAGTTAACTGATGTACTCTTTAGTTTCTTTATGAGTTAATAATTAGTGAATTAATTAATAACTAATTCACACCACTCATTACTTAGTCTATTGATCAGTTCGACTAAATACAACTAGTTTAACTAAGTCAAACTGAACACAACTCCATCAACTCCTGATCAAACTCCACAAAACTCAATCACTGAAGTCCTAACTAAAGTCCTCCATGCAATAGCTCAAGTAATCCATAAGAACCATGTATTTCCTTTTGGCAGCTGCATGTTCCACATCGGTAGCTCGAACTGAAGTGCTCCAAGAGGATAAGATAATGTTTATAGTCCAAATATTATTAAGAGCTAATAATATTTGACTGTTCTATTTTTAGCCTGGTAGTCTAAAAATAGACTCCGCCCATATGTCTAAAAATAGAGGTCCATCTATTTTTACCAACTTGACTAATCATCCACAAATAGCATCCTGCAACTCATAGACCATGATCCATATGTCTAAAAATAGACATAGTCTAAAAGTAGTCTTTGCGCCAAAAATAGCCTGTGGGCCCACTTAGTGAAGGCGACTTCTTTTCACTAAGCTCCATCATCTTGTTGCATTTTCAACACAAAGGAGATTGGTTGATGAAAATATATTTGATGTTTGATTGATGGATCCAGTCTGAAAATTTATAAAACGTGGTCCCTGGAAGAAAAGAGAAGGTTGTAGCCTTCTGTAGGTCAGCACCTATGTACTAGTAAACATATCAGCTAGTACAAGAGCTAAGGGGGTTGTAGCTTCCTTCCAGGAAAATCTAGAGAATGAGAGAAGGTTGTAGAATTCTACAGGTAGAAGCTTGCGTACTGGTATAAGGCTGCACTAGTACAAAATTTGTAAAAAGAAGTTTCTTATTAAAGAAAGATAGAGACGATTGCAGCAGGTGGTTTTCACCCACATTGGGTTTCCACCTTATATCTTGTGTCCATGTGTGCGATTGCATGTTCTGTTTACTACACCTAATTACTGATTATATGGTTCTGATACACAAATTAAAGATCAACTAATTAAATTATAAGTTTGCAAGGTATACGCTGGTTGCTCTAAACATAGTTGCATATACACGCAAGTTTCATTAAAAAAGTAGCGTATATAAATCTGTTTATGGAAATGAAATATTGTTAAATTGCTAATACTGATTCATGCCCCCCTCTCATTATTATTTCCAACACGTCCTTGGTGAAGCCACCTGATGGTGTATGGATTTGGATGTGCTATAGTTGGAAAGCCCAACTGCTTCACGACCTCTGCTGAAATGAGGTTCTTTTGGCTCCTGCTGTTGACAATGAACTACAGTGGAGAACCATTCACCCACATATATAAGTGGAAGAGGCATTCCCCCTCCTCTAGATCTTCAGGATCATTATTCTAAATCTTGGTGGTGGCCATGGTGGCACTAGGCTCCACGTCAATGATCTACTTCCCTTTTTCATTCCCCTTTTTGGGTTTTGACTAAGAGTTGTAACATGCATATGATTTAGAAGCCTTCAACTCGACCACTAGTGAGTGCTTGGTCCAACACTCACTTGTGTTGTGAGTGGAGATCTTATGGAACTCACACCACTTTCCTGTGTCCTTCGTTGTCTTTGTGGTTTTGTTCTTTGCTGGTGGCTTCAGAAAGTTGTCCTGGGTCACCCCTCCTTGGTTTTGTCCTTTTCTCTGTGGTTTGGGGGTGCCTTTCCCTTGATTCGGATTCACAGATCCAAAGTGTTGCTTCTTCTATTTAAACTTCTTCTCAATCTTGACAACGTATCGGTACGCCATGCTGAACGAGGAGATGTCCAAGAACTCCATCTCATTCTAGATGTACCAGTGTAGATAGCCAGAGTACTTGAGTACCAAATGTCGCTCAGAACCCTTGATGCCCAACTTCATGTGAAGGGTATGAAAAGCATTGGTAAATCCCACATGTCTTGGTCCCTTCCCTACCATAGCGTGGTCCACTTTATGTATTTATCTTGATAGCTACCGACAGGGTAGTACTGCTCCTTAACGATGTCTCAGAATGAATTCCAAGTGGGTGCAGCTGAAAATAATGAGGATGTACTCATAGTAGGTTTCCCACTAGTCCTTGATGTGGGGGGAAACTTTGAGAAGTAAAAAAGTAATATTTTCCCAGCTCGAAAAATCATGAACAAAAAAATATCCTTCTAATGGATTTAACCATTGATCTATGATGTCTGCATCTATTTAACCTTCAAATATAGGGATATCAAAGTTAAATTTTACCTTGAAGGGTGTGGTGCTTCTAGAGTGGTTGCTAGAAGAAGATGTGTCACCTTTGGGTAGTCGCTGAAGGATTTGGGCAAAGTTGTCCATCATCGCATTCTTCTGTCGCTTGAGGGATTCTTTGAGCAAGATTTTGAAAGGATCTCTTGCCCCATAATCTTTCTTATCTTCTTCCATGGGAGGTTGTCAGGGTTTGTGAGGCTGGTCTTGCAAAGTTTCGACCAATTCGATCCCTAACTCCTTATATCCTGACCTCGTTGGGGACATGCAAAGAAAAATAGAGAAAGAGCAGGTCGCTCTGATACCACTAATTTGAAATTAAATAGGAATTTAGCAAATTATAGATATAACCATAAATATAGAGGTGCAACAGAAATAACACTTCATTTCATTCATATCAAATACTGAAACACGCTTAAAAAAAGAATGGAAATAAACTAGCTTGGGCGATGGTAGATTATCTCTAAGAAGAGATGTGGTGGCTACATGCCTTTGAACTGTGTTACAATGAGGCTCAAGGGTCTATTTATTATTGAACAATAAGGTAAAACCCTAAACAACCAGAAACTAAACCCCAAGAGATGGAACGCTAAGAGTTTGTGGGCCTCGTTGGGCAGCCAAATTCCGAGGGTCGTAACTTGGTCATATTATTTCCATTTGGTGCGTATGATACCTTGTTGGAAAAATATCTTCGATTACTACAAGATCTATAGTAGGACCCTTACCACATCCATAGGCCCTCTGTAGACCTCAAAAAACCATCGTTTAGGGGGTCAAAACTGCTCTGGAAGTTCAGGACCCAAAAACTACTAAAAATAGTAAATGCTGCAATAAAAAGGGAAAAAGATGAAACCAAATGGAGGTCTAGGTGGAATAGGTGGGTGGCCACCAATATCAACCTAGATCAGTCCTCCCTAAGGGAGAAATGGTCCCCATTGCGTGTAGAGCCTCCATGAGTTGAGAAATTTTTTGTTGAACTTGGTCCTTGGTTAACCACTTGTCCTGGTGAAGGAGTTGGCCTAATTTGACAACTTGATATAGCTGGATTCTCTGTTGGCAAGTTTTCTTGATCTGTGTGTCCATGATATGAGACAATGGGATGTGGGATCCCAAAGTATACCCACATTTTCTCAAATAGGAGCTTAGTAGTGGCCTCTGCTGTGATACTCTTCTTGGAGGCCACCATAATGGCCATCTTAGAGAATTTGTTGATGACTACATGTTGATGCCCCGAAAATCATTACATCAACATCGGGGGATAACCACCTGGTCCGGACCTTAATACAACTCCTTTTCCATTTGGGATGGTGGCTCCGACTGGATATAATGGGACCAGTTTCCCAGTAATGAATAAAAGAGGGTGAATGAATGACTGGTTTTCAAATAAGTGACAATAAATGGAGGACTTATTCTATGAACGAAAACATAAATAACTATTTTATCCTGGGAAGCTTCTATTCTCTAAGTGAAACGTTTAATAATCTGTGTTTGCTGATAGGCATATAGATGACACTATACAGTCAACAAAGACATTCATTGAAATGATAATTGCTTCATTCAAATAGTTGAACGAAGTAATTGATAACACAATATTACACTTCTCTTTTATATTGTAGGTTTTAACCCCGTACAGAAATTACCTGCATACGAATTCTAAATCACAGGAAAAATAAAAATGCGAGAGCATAACACATAAAACACATATGCACAGAGATTTCCCACTAGATCTCAAAACTGAGACTACCAGCTTGATTTTTCATTATATTCCTTTCAATGTTACAATACATATGTATACATGCCGAAGCATCCAATACCATGGACCGAAAACCATCGCGTCCAAAACCATGGACCGAAAACCATAGGTAGGTTCACCCAACCTAATATAGGGTCCAAAATTTTTTTTTCTCGGGGCACTGCCTCGAACCCTGTAGAGGAGGGCTACCCACCCCCCTCAAACCCCCCGGACAGGGGGG
>APFE031023714.1:0-10022 GCA_000404065.3 Pinus taeda | reverse complement strand
GCTTGGAAATCTTCGTGGGTGCAAATTCACATAATGTTATCATTGAAGTAGATTCAGAACTGATCATTAGAGCAGCCAAGAAAATATACAATGGAGCTTCTCCAGATAAAGTGTCGTAGCATTGGAAGATTTTGCAAGTATTTCACCATATCTACTTCCACCTACAAACCCTAAAAGCTATTAGATTTTTCCATGTGAAAAGGAAGGCTAACATGTTAGTAGATCGTTTGGTGAATGAAAGAGTCACCAATAGGGATAGGGATTCTTAGCATGCTTAGGATTAGTTACCTCCAAGAAAACTGTGGGAGGACTGTCTTTGTCAGGCAAACATAGATATGGAGCTATGGATTAACAGGTTGGATCAAAGGGGTTCAGGATATAGGGGAGGTACCACATATTTTCTCATCCATTTTTATATTGCTTAGAAGGTGTTTGATAGAGATTATGGGAGGAAGGCACAAGAACCGCCCGATGGAATGGATTAATGGTCTCCATTTGGCAAAAAGAGCGTGCATGCTTTTCCATGAGATGATTGATTCAAAAGCCACAAGTGTCATATCACGCGGGGTCCAGGTGGTTTCTAGTTTCTTGAGGTTGGCCCCCGATTCCATTCTTCGTGCAACACATTGTTGTGTGGAGGTGAGAGAAAAATGCTCATCGCGTGGTTAACCATCGTGCTACTTGTCCACCCGATATCTAGAAGACTGTTGGATCCAAGACAAGTGATAAATGGTGGAGATTTGTTCGTGTTAGTTGGTTTGGTGTTTCAGACACAAAATTTTTTAAAGAGCTAGGACTTAAGTTTTTGTTTTGTCCATAAGGAAGTTTTAAGTGCGGTTTATTGTTAGCATTCCTGTGGACCCTCGAAGGCTCATTTGTGGTATTTTTGTGGGACTTGGTTCTTTTGGTGCATGTTAGTATGACTAGAGGGTCGATTGCTTGATTTTTCGCAAAGTGTTTGGCTGGATCTCACTAGTTGTCTTGTTCAGCCTTCTCATGGTTTTGTGTGCATGGTTCGGTTTTGCCTGCCCTATTTTTTATTGAATTCTCACTGAGCGGGTGTGGCTACATGTAAATTATGTACTATTGGCTAGATTCATAGAAGGTCCTACTCTTACTTGATCAAAAAAAGAATTACTATACACACACACACACACACATATATATTATTTTTTAGTAAATATAAAAATTATTTATGCAACTTGTTTTCCTAACCTGCCACCCCACTAAAATTTTGGAGTGTACCCTAGCTGTCTCAAAAAATAGCGCCCCTACACCTGTTCTCACCCAAAAAATTGATCATCTAGCCTAATTTGCAAGTTGGATCGAGGTACACTATGTAAAGCCAATTTTACCATAGTAAAATTACTTTCACTCTCAGAAATTACTTATTAAACCACATTTTTTAAGTAATTTATAGTCAAACGCATGAAGAATAATTAAGTAAATCTTTATTTATTTTATTCTCTTCTAGGAATAATTGATTTAACCACAATTTTATTATTATTCCTTGTAATATTTCACCCAATCATGAAAAACAAACAAATAAATCACTATGACATTTTCTACAAGAATAATTAATTAATACTAATTAAATTATTATTATTTTGTTAATTTGATAAATCCCTAAGGAATAATTATAATTTTGTATTTGTTTATATTGTTTATTACTACCTTAACTAATTTTGTGATATAATAAATAAATCATATTATTTATTTAATTAATTTCTGAATAAAAGTTAAAATAGCTTTTTCCCTCCTAAACAAATAATAATAAAATTATTATAGGTGGTATTCCAAGAATGGGATCAAATAATATTTTATTATTGCTTATTATTCGAGGATAACATCAATATTTTGTATAAAAGTGGGGTGTTTTCCATTCATTATTCACTTTTTATTGGCATGAATTGCTGAGTGATTGGTGGTTTGCTTGGACTTCGACAAGGTAATAAATTAAGATAAAATTGGGTGACCTCTTTTTGTTGTTTATATTATATGGGTATATTTTTTTATTTTCCAGAGGATTTTGATCATATATATATATATATATATATATATTTACAAATGTGGGCTCTACATAACAAGGATCGTAGTTGCATACACATCGGTCAACAAAATTAGGGTTGAAGGATATAGATATGGTATATATATGTATGAGTGGCATCTTGAGGAGGACTCATACTTTCGATTGGAGCCTCCCCGTCAATATGAACCCCAAGTCATCTAAGGTGGATTGCATGCAACTCCTTTTGTGCGTTGTACATGACCTTGTATCTCGAATTGTTGTCTCGTTGTGAATTGATTTGTGATTTTTAAACATTGGTTCTAATTCAGGTCACATATAGTGCACCAATCACTTTGGCATTATGTGACGTTATAAAGTGTTTAATTCTATTCTACAACTTATCTTGAAGATTTAAGACATTGTCATTTGAAATTACTTTTGCAGACTTCTCACATGATTTATTATTATTCTGTTCTTATTGGAAATACATGTGGAAATTTTTATTTTTGAAGGAAAAGAAAGTCGAGAAGCTCTCGGGTTTTGAATAAGGTTTTTTTTTCAAAGGGTCTTTATATACAAACCTTTTCCTTGTTTAGTATGATGGAAATTAAAAGTTCCAAGGAGTGAAATCAAACCTAGGGAAAATGAACCATTATGCCAACCACTAGGTCCATGTGGATGCATACATATACCTTAGAATAGCTATGATATTATGGTAGGAGAAACTTTGAAAGCTGATTTTCAACTAAATTTTGTGCGGAAAGAGGATTTATGTTATCATAACTCATGAAAGAATATTGATTAAATGTTAAGTAACTAAATAATAGTACTTGTTGAATGTAATATTTAGAAATACGAAAATCTTGAGAAATAAAAATAACTCACTTTCATATACAGTTTAATGGTAAGACGAGACGTTGTTACTTGTGGTTCATAATCTATAAAATCATATTTCTTGTTAGACCTCTTAGTCACCTTGGTTGTTTCGTAGTGTCTAATGTCGATGACACTGAGATCATATGTCGATTACAATTCACTTGTAGATAATATTCTCTCTTCAATATTCTGGTCAGCCCCGTTGATCTCTTACATGATGTGTAAATTAGCCTCAACACATGGCATGGATTGATTTTCTTCAAGGATAATAATTTAGCTTAAGTTTTGTTTGTGTTGACCACTCAATATCTTTTGTTATCGTTGAACCTTAGCTCCTTAAATCAATCATTACACATTGGCCTCCACACATGGAATATTATGAAACACACACCAACAAATTTGGCTTCTGCTAATACTCTCGTGCTAAGCGATTGGTGATTGTAGTCAAGGGTTTCAACAGTTAGAGACTCACCCTCAATTTGTGTTTTAGGGTGTGGCCATCCTACCAACGTGAGAACACGACCCCTTCCTCTAGTCGAAACAACTTGTCAAGGATTTTGATACTTGCAAAATATGTGGCTTATCAATTCCTCTTCATCAGATTGAGTCACTCGTTCCATAAAGGAATTTATTGTTAGAATTTTGATGGGTTTGGCCCTCGTACAATCACTAGTTCTGCAAGAAAACCAATCTCATGAGAGGATATTCACAAACTTTCCATTATCAGTTTAAACTTTAATCAACCCCCAGTAATGTGGTGAAGTTCAACCCCTTCCTTTATTTCATTGGGTGAGTACAATAGACTGAGGAAACTTGGCCTAGCAAGACAACTAGATCAACTCTCTATCTCAGCAAGAAATGATCTCAACCTTGTAGATTTACAATGTGACCTTAAACTTAATGAGCATGGCCTTGTAAATTAGTAATCTCACCCACCCAATAAGCACAACAAAATGAAGAAATTTTGCCTCTTGAATAAATCTTCAACCTTCAAATTAAAGATTTGGGCTTGGCAAATGTTAGGTCAGCTAGGGTGAGCCTTTCAACATCAAAACCAATGATATTCAGTTAGGTTCTCCTTCAGCACTGAAACCAATGATCTTCAATTAGGGTAATACATTAGCTAATTTACGGAAACTTATATTCTAATTATATATAATCCTATATCTATATTTTTCATAATAATATACTATATAATATATATATATATAATATATATAGTTATATATTATATAAACTTATAGTAGATACTATGTTAAGATATCTATATATTATATATATAGTAATATATATTAATAATATATAGTCATGAATATTAGTAATGTCATTCTGGAATGATTTTGAGGGTTAATGATATTTTAGGAAAATATTCTCCAATGGTTTTTTTCAGAAGTTGTTAAAATATCTTCTTGGGATTCATGGAAGTGGAGATTCATGCAAGTGAGTTACGTAGAAGAGTGACGACATAACTTAGAATATATCCATGGATTACTTGATTCATAGGCCATTGAAAGTCACCATGGCATCTCTTGATCATATTAGTTAATTGATCAACCCTCCTACTACGAAGCTTTTTGACCACCAAAAGTATGGTTTCATTTAAAAAAAGAAATAAGCCTACAACTCCCTCCCCTTTTTAGTTTTCCTTTTTCATGCTTTAATTGGATGCATTCATTTAGAACCACCAAAAAATACTCCACATCACCTCATCACAAATTCCTTACTTTGTCGAAAACGACATCTTTTGAAAATTAATTGAGACATCACTCATCCCGTGTAGAAATGTTTTGGACCACATTTATATATATGAGAGACTTATTATAAAAATATATACTTAGGTTATAAGATACTTGTATATATATACTCATAATATATATATATATAATATATATATATACTATATATATATAGAATATATAAGCCCCAAGGGTTAGCCCACATATATGATGGGCGCGAAAATGAGTGCCTTGCCATTTGGAGAGGTCCACATGGTCCGCATTTCTGCTCCGAGCCCTTGGGGTTTAGCCCTTGCTAGTGGCCGCGGGGTTAGATTCGCCTTTGGGGTAGAAATTTCAGCTCAGATTTTTCGGTGGAACCGTAGCGACCACCGGTTGATGAAGGCTGTCGCGTGAACCATAACAAAAAAAAAAATATAAAATAATATAATATTATATATATATATTATATATATATAATATATATATATATATATAATATAATATATATTACCATACTACATTATAAAATATATCATTTATAATATTAATATCTTATAATATATAAATTAGATATATTATATAGTGAATATTGTTTATTCTATATTTTTAATTTATATATATTACTAGGATAATTGTAAATAGAAGACTTAATAGAATAATTAAGATTTACTATAGATTATAGATTATTTTATATTGGATAGAGTAGAATTTACAAGACACCTATGAAAGGTTCTATGTCATTTAGCATGAAGAATTCTCAAGGGTTTTGCAACATTTAGAAGGAAGTATGAAGCTTTCTACGGAAGAAGGCCCTCGCTAGGAATTGTGAGGTCTAGTTTTGAAAAAGGTTGTAGTGACTTGGGAGAGTTGCTCGAATATTGATGAGTTAGTGAACTTGGGATTGTCTATAATCGTGAGATTGTCTATGATCAAAAGGGTATGTAGGTTAGTTGGTAGAGTAACCAATGAGCATGAGGGAGGTTCTGAGTTTAACTCTAAACCATTGTAATGTTTTCACCTTAGTAAAATCATATAGTTATCTAGTGTGGGCGAATAAAATTAGTAAGCACCACGCACAAACATCCCAAACCACCATGAAAATTTGGGTCCCTCCCCTAGCTCAAACTCAAAATTGAGGGTTGTTTTAAGTCACACTCTCCAAAATGAAACACTAGCAATTAGTTTCAAGGAAAGTCATTCCAAGTCGAGTTTAGATAATAAATTTTACAAAACTAAGAGGGGTATGTACTAATTGGAAGCTCCAAGGGAATCCATGGATTGAGCTCTTTGATCCAAAATTGGCCAAATGGGATCTACGATGAACTAGATAAATAATTCTTTAGTGAAAACCTCAAAGGCAAACCATAATCTGCAATTCACACCATAATCACATGAGACGATATAACAAACCAATCAAGCGATCAATGAATAGGTTGCTTGCATGAAATCACTAAGGATATAACAAACAAATCGAGAGATCAATGAATAAGTTGCTTGAGTGAAATCACTATTACCATTAAGCTATTCCTTCTCCTTACTTGATATGGATGAGTCATGCTATAAACTTAACCTAGAAATGCCCACTTTCCATTTTTCAAGGAGGTTAATTTGACTTTTGAAACTTCCAACTACACATTAATCTAAATTTAGGAAGGGTTTCTTAAACTCTATCACTGGCTTGAAGACTTCTTAAGTGGAGTAGTTTATTCTATATTAAGGTCTATCACCAGTTCAAAAATATAAATATAAAGTTATGTTTTTTATTTCCATCTTTATTTTACCATAAGTTCAAAAATATAAATATAAAGTTAGCTTTTTGCTTTTCATTCTTAATTTTTTTCATTCTTAATTTTTGTTAAGGGATAATTTTGGATGCAAGAGGGGAATACGGACCTAATTGGACCCTAAAATAGGTCCAATAGAAAGCAATTGGCCGGTAAAAAAAATAAAATTAGAAAACCCTAAAAAGCTCTAGGTTTGGGTTAGGTTAATTGTAATTAAGAAAAAATAATTAAAAAAAAACAGCTAAAAGCCCATACCATGGTTATTTGAGTAATCAATCAGGCTATAAATATATGGACTCATTGTCCTTACCTCATATCACTCATCTCATATTGTTCGACCAAAAGTTCGTTCATAATTCTCGAGTTCGCTTCGCTTATACACAGAGAAATTCAGTCATTCCTTTTTATTCAGATCATCTTTTATTCGGATCATCCATTAGTTGGGGAACCATGGCCACGGAAAGGAAAGTCACTTTGAAGAGCTCAGATGACGAATTGTTTGATGTCACTGAGGCTGTGGCATTCGAATCTGAGTTCATCAAGATCATGATCGAGGACACTAGCACTACCAATGCTATTCCGTTGCCAAACGTTTCTAGTACGATACTCTCGAAGGTCATCGAATACTGCACGTACCATGTCCAGGCTCAGAAGACAGCAGATGAGAGATCGACCATTTCTGAGGACGAAATCAAGAATTGGGATCAAGAATTCGTTAAAGTCGATGAGGCGACTTTGTGCAACCTTCTCTTGGTATTCTGTCACAAACCCTTATTTAATTATCATTTTGATGGTTTAGTATTGTTTGAAAGCCTCATTTAATTATGGTTTCGAGGTGTTGTTACTTTATCAGAAAACTTCATTTGGTACGAAAATTATTAAGGATTCTGTGATTTCCTAAGGATTCAGGGACTTGCTATCTCTCAAGAAACCCATTTAATTAGGGTTTCTAGATTTCTCTGTGTTCACCTTCTAGATTTTCTCTTGTGGAAATGGGGTTGGGGCTTTCTGGGAACTTTTGCAGGGTTTGTGGACTGCTGGCCTGTTTGAGGCATTCTATCTCAGGCTTTTTGGGGCATGCAATTTGAGACTTGTATCAAAATTTTCAAGGTTTCCTGTAACCCAATTCAACAGATGCTTAAGAGATGTCTTCTTTGAGTGATTGAATTAAAAGGTTTATGAAGTTTTTTTTTTGATAAGAGGTTCTAGCTTTTTTTCCATTGATATCCTTAGATAATCCAATTTAGGGCTTCTTTATTTTTAGTATTTACTTAGTTTGGGCCACGATTTAGTCAAAAAATTATAGTTCTCTTATTCCATTGCTCTTCTTTGAACTTCAAGATATTGTTGAATGACATATTTTTAATGATTTTTTTTTGTATCTGGATAAGGTTTCCATATGATACCTCAATTGGATTGTATTTGATGTTTGGAGTTTCTGTTTTTCAAATTTAATAGTTAATTTAATTATTTTCCTGGGTGCCCAAATTATATGGTTTTCTGGGCACATTTGTCATGCTACAGATTTTGTTTTCATTTTCTTCTACAGAATCCTAATTTCCAGTTAGGATTCATGCTCTTATGTAATCAAAAGGTTTTGAAAATGTATATGCATTTTTTGAAAGTTGTTTTTCCATGTATTCTTGAAAAATAAGATATGAGGACTCATAGTGTCGTTTATGATAGGCTTTTGGTTGTATGGAAAACTAATGTTTTTCTCATTTTCTACTTTAAGTGTTTACTAATTTTCCTAAATTGCCACAACCTGCATAAGAATTTGATTTTCTCATGTTTTATGGTTTCCTGAACTAATTTTTCATGTTTCCTGTGTATTTTTGAAAAGCAAAATGTGAGGCTGCTAAGTGCAGATTATCATTGGCTTTTGGTTGTGTAGAAAACTAAAATTTTCCTGATGTGTTGTTTTGAGGAGTCTAATCTAACTGAACTTCCTCTAGACCAAATGGTTCCTCGAGACCAAATGGTTTGGAACCTCTGAGGATAGTTACCTATGGCTTCTCCAATAAATCAATGTTCATCAACTAATTGTTCCTTTTAATATTTGTTCCTTTTTAAATGCCAGAAATCTTATGTGGAGGATTATTTCAAATGTATTATATTATGAGATTGTTCAATTATCTCTGTTTCCCTCTAGTGTCATTCCATGTAATTGTTCTACGATAGCTTCGCCGCTTTGTTTAGTAATGTTGTGCACATGTATATGCCTGTCCGGGCTATAGATACATTTGTATATTTTACGGAAACTTTGGCTTATTAAGCTTTTTGGGTTTTTGCAGACTGCTAATTACCTAAGCATAAAAGATTTGCTAGATCTTACATGTCACACAATTGCCGACATGATAAAAACTAAAACGCCTGAAGAAGTACGTTAAACTTTCAACATAAATAATGATTTTACTCCTGAAGAGGAGGATGAGGTCAGGCGTGAAAATCAGTGGGCCGTAGAATGATTCTAGGGAATTGGTGCAAAAACAATATATATATTTATGTGCCATGGTGTTTGGTTTTATTGTAGTGGAGAATTTTTTTAGAAACTATTAGTGGTAGACTTTTTTTGTTTGGATATCAACTTCTAAATACTATGCTGGACTGGATTTGAACTTTAAGGCTTATGGTTTGTTCTAGTTGAATCATATTGTAAAGATCTCGGAGCAACTCCTTCAGTAGTATTGGGCTTCTTGAATTTCTGATAGATATTGCAACTATTTTGCTGTCAACTGTGTAGTGAAATGGGTTCCAATTGCATGGCTTTAACATTTTGATTGTTTTGAATTTATGTGCACGGGAAGGCTTTTCCGTTTTTAATTTCCTTACTATTATTACTGCACGAATGAATGCGCTTAGTTTAGAGTATTAGTGCACGAAGGAATTGCCTCAGTTTAGAGGATTATTGTATTGTAACAACTCCTTCAATAGTATTGGGCTTCTTGAATCTCTGATAAATATTGCAACTATTTCGCTGTCAATTGTGTAGTTGAATGGTCTCCAATTGCATTGTTTTAACATTTTGTTTTTTGTTTGAATTTATGTGCACTGGATGGCGTTTCTATTTTTAGTTTCCTTCCTAGTATTATTGCACCAACGAATGCGCCCAGTTTAGAGTAATATTCCAAGAAGGAATGGCCTCAGTTTAGAGAATTATTGCAAAAAGGAATGGGCTCAGTTGAATGTCCTCAGTTTAGAGTATTATCGCACGAAGGAATGGTCCCAGTTTAGACGATTATTGTGCACAGAAATTAACTTTCATATATTATAATAAACTGAAAAGATTTATTGAAAAGTGACTTACCATGTATTGTGACAGACTTAAAGATTTATTGAAAAGTGACTTACCATGTATTGTAACAGGCTTAAAGATTAATTAAGAGTCACTAGAAATGCACGGTAAGAGATATAATTCTAGAGATTTGAGGATTAAAAGAAAAGCTTTCAAAAATGTTTAAGAAATGCAGCTGCCCGACAACCAACCCTAATTTATTTTGATCGTGCTATAAAATAGAAAACACATTTCATCCTCTTGGGTGATGAATCGTCGAAATCTGATGGACAACAACCCTTTATAAGAAACAGAATTTTAAAAGAACCCGTTGTGGAGATAATCTACCAACCCAAACAGTT
>APFE031023712.1:332584-399819 GCA_000404065.3 Pinus taeda | reverse complement strand
ATTCTAGCCTTCCTATCATCTCCTAAGAAGACATCACCACCATTGTATTTCTCATACTCGCAGAACCACTCTCTATGCGGAGTGAAGTGAAAGGATGCATCTGAGTCAATTAACCATGCCTCATGATCTACATGTGTACTTGAAGAAGCCAAGTACACATCCCCACCTTCATCTGAGGTGGTTTTCGCCTCTGCAGAAGGAGCATCATTAAATCCCATTCCTTTATCAAGAGCTTTAGATTTACACTCCCTTCTGAAGTGCCCTTCCTTTCTGCATTTCCACCACACCACCTTTATAGGGTTTCCTGGAGATTTAGATCTCCCTCTAGATTTAGATCTCCCACTTGATGACTTATTTTTGTTTCTGTTCTGGGACCGTCCTCGTACAGACAAGGCATCACGTTTCTGGTTGTCCATATTTTTCCATCTCATCTCCTCCGTCAGCAAGGCTGAGACTATTTCATCAAACTGCAAAGCAGTTGCATTGCTACCTATTGCAATGACCAGACTATCCCACGAATCTGGTAGAGAACACAACAAACTGATGCACTTATCTTCATCTGGAATTTTAATATCAATAGATGATAACTGACTTACCACAGTATTAAACGCACTCAAATTCTCTGTCACCGAGTCTCCATCTTTCATCCTCAGGTTATACAGCTTTTTCCACTGGAACAATTTATTCACTAGAGACTTAGATTGGTACAAAGTCCCTAACTTGTCCCACAGAGCCTTCACCGTAGCTTCCCCTGATACATTCAACAATACTGAATCTGAGACACAAAATCGTATTGTGCTCTTTTCCTTCCGATCCAACTTCTTCCATTCTTCATCGATCACTCTTGTTGGTTTAGTACCCGGATCTACCGCGATCCACTAATCTTTATCCACCAACAGATCCTCGATCTTGAGTTTCCACACCTCAAAACTCTTACCATTGAACTTCTCAATCTCTATCTTTCCGCTGCTCGCCATCCTCTTTCAACACCAGAATCGATCTCACAGATCTCCCACTGAACAGGATCTACCACAGGCCCGAGCAAAATCCCTCAGCAACAAAGGCGTCCCCTTGAAACCAAAACAGCTCTGATGCCAAATGTAGGTTTTAACCCCATACATAAATTACCTGCATATGAATTCTAAATCACAAAAAAATAAACAATGTGAGAGCATAACACATAAAAACACATATGCATAGAGATTTTCCCCTGGATCCCAAAACCGGGACTACCAGCTTGATTTTTCATTATGTTCCTTTCAATGTTACAATACATAATTATACATGCCGAGGAATCCAATACCATGGACCAAAAACCATCGCTTCCAAAACCATGGACCGAAAATCATTGCATCCAAAAGAACATGTGCGAAAATAATGCACAAAACCATAGGTGGGTCTGCCCAACCTAACATAGGGTCCAAAACCAAAATTTTCCGGGCCGTTGCCCCGGACCCCATAAAGTGGGGTTACGAGTACCCCTCAAACCCCCTGTTAACTATGTGGAAAGAATATAACACAACCCAACAATCCAGCCTCAACAGTAAGTTGTTGTGGAACCAACATAAGTACCCTCTCTAGGGCAAAGCTAACAACTAAATAGCCATATCCAAATTTCTTTAGTTGTCCATTCTTTGCTCTAGTCGATTGGCCCTTCACATTGGCCAATACAGCATCGCAACAGTTCAAGATGATGCCTCAGAAGCAGTCTACTACCATGTGCATCAGGGAACCGGTAGCTAGATGCAATGCTACGCTCCTGCAGAGTCTTGTAACAGTAAAGGCGATCACTTTTAGTTCAGGATGGGAGATGGTTTTAACATCTATCCGTTTGTCCAGAGTCTGGTTATTACAAAAGTCTAGTCGGAGACTAGCGACAGATTGGCCACCTGGCCTAGATCCGAACAGAGATAATTTCTCACCTCTATGGGGCAAGCCATTCAAAAAGTATATGTCATCCGGCTCGATTTCAAGCCGGTTGCCACCAATAATGAAGCATTGGTCCTGCGTGCTCCACCTATTCACTAGCCATTATAGAAAGTCTACCTGTGCTCTCATGCCAAGTATGGTCCAAAATTTGAAGAGCCCGCATGCTCTCAATGCCTGTAATGAAGGTGGATGGAGTAATGTGGCTTGATCCACGTCCTCATGCTTTCTTTCCCACCAAACAAGCATCTTGTGTACCTACATTGCAAAATAGGTGGCTTAGAACATTTCAATTCAAAATATATGGGGAAAAACTGAAGAATTTAGGGCTTTAAATCCGCGTTCCTCGGGGTTTGCACCTGTCCTTTTAGAGACAATGTGTAGTTGCACACTTCTCCTTAAGGACAGGTGTGGCACCCCGAATTTTCCCTGTGCACGGAAAAATCAGGGTGCAAGGGCCACATGGCGCACCTGCACAACTGCCGCGGGCAATGTTTTGCCCTAATTTTCCTATAAAAATCAATTTTTAAACATTAAAACCAAATTTTAAACGGATGAAATGCAAGTCAGGGACAATGTGGATTACCTGGAGAAGATGGTTCTCGATTCTAGTGGTTGGATTTTCCACAATCTCCAGAGGAATTTTTCTTATGAAAAGCACTTACTTTTTACTCCAAAACCAAATGGTGAAAATGAACTTGTAAAAGCCCCTTTTATAAGATTTTTTGAATAAATAAATTTAATTTATTTATTTTTTACTTTGAAAAGGTCACTTTGGGTACATTTTTATTATTTTTAAAACAAATATGAGTAATGTTTGCAGTTTTTGTGCATAATATTGGGTATTCAGGCGAAATTTGTCATTTTCAACCAAAACACATAGGAGTCCTCTTTAAGCTCTTGTCTAACTCGTAAAATATGAAAAAATTGCCGAGTTTTTCTTTTTAGACTCGTTAAAATGGAATTAAAAAGGCGGTCTACTTACAACTCTTTTCTGACCGTATAAACATGAAAAGATTACCGAACTTTTGTCGTTTAGAGTTCGATATTGGTAATAAAACGACGTGTTTTCGATCGCTTTTTTACTTTTTCAGATTGAAGGCACTAATTATGAAAAGTACTCCTTGATCATAAGGATCAAGCAGTTCTCTCAAGTATTATTTTATACTTTTTCGTGCTTGAGAGACACAAATTTATGAAAAAGGACAACCATGGAGTTTTCTTATGTTTTTCTTCTGACTCCCTAAAATTGAAAAACGTCGAGTTTCTCCTATACTGGACTCGTTAAAAATTAACATTAAAGGACCTGTTCAATTACAAACAGGAACAAACCACTCCTTCATAGGGTTTGAATCTAAACTAAGTTGGACTCATCCGAAGGATGAGCTTATAACCAAGCAAATGTTATCCTCCTTAAGCTTGTAAAAAATAAAGAGGTACTTGCAAGAAATGGTGGGGGAAAAGAGAGGAAAATGAATCTATTTGTTGTACTTTGTGTTTGAAAAACTTTCCATCACTCTTGAACACGACACTTTTATTCACCTGGGTTGCGAAATCCTTTACCTAACAATTAATCAAGCCACATTGGAAGTCTTCAACTAATTTCTGGGTATTAGCTTTCGGTCAACTGTCACCAAGCCATATGCAATGTCGTTATGTGTTCAAGAGGTCCATGTAAATGAACCATTCACCAACAAAATATCTATCATCCATCATTGAACGCCCCTAAGTTAGTTCTTGCCAAATATATTTCTTCAGACTTTATCTATGATTTCATGTTATGGGCTTGCCTATGATGGACCGCTTTCTATCAAATCCGACTCATTATCGAGAAAGATGATCTAGAAATCATCAGTACCTTGGAATCTCCATGCCTCAAGGGCAGGTTTCTCACCTTTGATGACAGGTTGCATCATTTACCTTTGATCAAAGGATTTTGTGACGTGTTCGACATCAACTCATTCATTCACATTTCATGGATTGTACTGAGTAGATTGAGGGACATTTACATTACTGGTGGTTCCTCTCACACTTGTTAACAGATTACATCATTGACTGGTAATCAAATGGTTTCTACCATGTTCGACTTCGACACATTCATTCACATGGATAGAATCATACTAGTTTGGGAAGTGGAAATGAAGACCCTAGATCTAGTATCCACCATCCAGGCTGCGAGGAATTTTGTAATCATTATATAGTGGACTATTCATAAACAGATGGCTGCGCCCATACTGTGTCCATATGTTCCTACTTATGATGTAATACAAAATCATTCTTGTATTAGAATAATTGTAGATAGTTCTTAGTCAGTTTTGATCTGAGTATGGGAATGCCTACCTCAGCGATGATATTTTAACATATATATATTTTGTGTTGAATGTTTTTACAGGTTCTGACCAGGGTATCCATAGGAATATCCTTGAAATGATAAAGTCCTTCACTCTTCCTAGATGATCAAAAAAACATCCTCATCTATTACAGACTTTGCACTTTAGGGGGCAATCTGTTACAAAAAAAATTGTCACCATGACTTTCTACAGTTTGTTTGAGTCCATCAACACTCATACATACCTCCTTTGCCAGTTTTAAGCCTCAACTCTTCATGTAAAACCTTTAAAATGGGAGAAAGACCTTAAAAATATCTCAAATCCTAGTTTCACACTTTCTCCTAGCATTTCCTGCGGTGCCGCACCCAATGGTCATATTTCCTACGAACCTGACCGCTGTCTATTAAGTGATGGGTGTGAACCCAAGTAAAAGTTAAAAATGCATGAGTTCATTCTTAAAAACTCATCTTGGGTCACTTCTGGACACTTCTAGAAGGAATATTGTGATGGCAAGTCTGCTCCACCTTATTTCATCCATTCCATAACTAAGGGAGCTTACTCCATCATATGAGGTGCTTATCCCATTGAAGGAAGAGCTTATCTCTTCAATGGTGGACCTGCAACTTCCTCCATTTGCACTATAAATTCAGGCATTGGGCTGGTTGTAGGCGAGGTTGAAATCTGAAGATTCTTGAGGGTAAATGTTGTTGGAAATTAGACTTCCTTTTTGAGCTTGTGAGAGGAGAGATCACATACCTTTAATTTCATTTGGGAAGTGAGTGAGGCTTGTCAAAGTAGAGGAGACTCCTGCTGGACCCTGGAAAGAACTTGTGCAACATCAAGGCAAAGGTTGTAAGGTTCTTTTATTCATAAAGTTAATACAATCAAGTTTGTTTTTCTCAATGAACTGTCTCTAATGGTTTATTTTATGAGCTCCTTGATCTTCATAATGAACATGTTTTATTATAATATCTTTGCAGGTTTTCTTTGATGTGTGCTTGTTTGTGTATGCAAGTTATTAAAAGGGAACTACTTGAAGCTGTTGAAACAAAGCTGCCATAAAAAAGCATTGGATCGAGGTAGGGTCTATTACACCTCTTAGTTTTCATTTATGAATTGAAACATGTTTAGAGAAAAGTATATTTGTTTGTGCTATTTGTTGCTAGATATCATTCGATACTAGGGAGATCGGTCTTGTCCGCAAGAACAATTTATCCAGCCAACAAATTGGCGACTCCGCTAGGGACTGGAAAGAGCTTGTGCAACATTAAGGCAAAGGTTGTAAGGTTCTTTTATTTATAATGTTAATACAATCAAGTTTGTTTTTCTCAATGAATTGTCTCTAATGGTTTATTTTATGAGCTCCTTGATCTTCATAATGAACATGTTTTATTATAATATCTTTGCAGGTGTTCTTTGGTGTGTGTTTGTTTGTGTATGCAGGTTATCTAAAGAGGAATTGCTTGAAGCTATTGAAACAAAGCTACCACAAAAAAGCGTTGGACCGACGTAGGCTCTGTTACACCTCTTAGTTTTCATTTATGAATTGAAACATGTTTAGAGAAAAGTAGATTTATTTGTGCTCCTTGTTGCTAGATATCATTTGATACTAGGGAGATCAGTCTTGTCCGCAAGAGCGATTTATCTGACCAACAAATTGGCGACTCTGCTGGGGACTGATTTGGTTTGGTTTTTTATTTGTCTTTGCTTTGACTTGAGAAACTTGAGTTTTAGCTTTTTATTTTGCCTTGATGTGTGTGGGATTGGGTACTTGTTTGATCCTAGTTTTATTTTTATTCTTCAAATTTTTGGAAGAGGACCGCACCTTCTACGTTAGGTACAGTGCAGACCTGTCCGCACTGTTACAGTTTAACACAGAGAAGCACCACACCTGGTTCTACTGGGGGCCTGCGGACCTTGTCAAATGTTTTAAAAACCTAAGATCCATCCACCTAGTTAGGTTTATTTTTTTTCCATAGTTGTTAGTTTATGCTCAGACCTACACTTGTCTTGAAAAAAGTTCCTTGTGAGTTAGTTTTCATTGGAATTCTCATTTGAAGTGATTTTCTAGAAGTTTTGCCTGTTGGATTGATTTTTTCTTGGTATTCGTAGTAGCTCAAAGATCAGAAGCCTTAGAGCCTTAGATCACCCTGGTCTCTCTCGTCTTCTTGCTGAGTTTCACTAGTTTATGAAATCCATCCTTGAAGAGAGCTAGATCCCATTTTTCTCTTTTGCAAAACTTTGATTAAACTTGATTGAACATTTCGAATTTCATTTTTTATTAAAACATAATTGTGTGTTTGTGAATAGTTTGTTGAGCTGAACAAATTGATCCTTAGTTAGCTGAAAAACTAAGTTAAGCATCATCAAAAACATTTCAAGTTTCTTTTCAATCCATTTTTCGTTTAGATCTCAAGATTAGATTATAGTTTTGAGTTTTTCATAGAAATTATAGAAGCTTGTTGAAAATTTTGTTTTATATGGTCTTTAGAGTTTTTCTAGAAATCTTAAAAGCTCTCTTAAAAGAATTGTTTATTCCTGTAGTTTTTTATTGTTGAAAAGCAAAGGGATTTTCCGTGAGAATGATTAGTAGTCTCGTTTTTAAAGTTATTTGAGAAAAGACAAAAGATTTTCCTTTCAGTTGTATGTCAAGAGAAATATTTGATTTTCAAAGCATTGCATTTTCAACTCTTCCTTAGCTAGAAATTCATTGAAAAGGAAAAGGAATTGTTATCATCTTAGGTGCATTTTTTAGTGTTTTGGAGTTGAGTCTTCACACCATAAGGTTTCATCTCCGTACCCATTGGCTTAAGAAACAAACAATAAAATTAACGTTTAATTAAAATCCATCTAGCAATATTTTTATTTTCTAGGGCTCTTTTCACCAACATAGATTAGGCTAGTATCTTGGAGTAGGGAGTAATTAACTCTCCGAGATAGTTTAAACAAACAAGTAGTCAATCCTGCGGTAGCGAGAAATTCCAATTGTTACATCTATGCTCTGGGAAAGCTCCTCTTAAAGGAGAAGCATGAGATCATATCCAAACCAGTGTCGTAATCAATCCTTCCTCATTGGGAACGATAGAAGATATTCATGTATTAAAAACGGTAAACCTTGGATTGACCATTATCGAGGAACCTGGGGTCACTTGTTGGTAAAACTTGGATTATGTCAAGGAGCCTTCAAGGGGATTGAGATTGATACTTTGCCCTTGCGTGCGTATCGGATCATAGATTTTTCCCCTAGGTATATTTGTTCCGTTGGTGACCTTAGTGGCCATAATCTTTAGGATTCTTTCCTAGGTGACGGTGGAGGGAAGATCCCAATGTACCTGGAGCAGAAATCCAATAGAATCACTTGGACTCTCTAGGGGGTTATCTTCACTCAAGACGGTTATAGTGGAGAAACTTGTGCTAGTCTGTTTCATTAAGCAGGTTGTCGGGGTAACTATTCCAACCACCATTTCTGTATTGAATTCTGTGACATTGGATTTCATCACCAACTAGTGTTTTTGATCCGAAAAGATGCTATTTGTGTGTGGTTTGATCTCCTAGATTTATTAGGTGTGTGCTTTAAATTGTTTGGTTCTTTAGGGACTTTAGGTGGTCTTCTTGAGATTTTCTTTGTTTTCATGTGAAGTAATTAAATAGTAAATCGTGGCTGAATTACCGAGACAATCTCGTCGACTTCGGGGGCAGCCTCCCGAATTTACACCAAGTCAACTTGAAGGGCTGTGAGCTCTTGTCACACCTATTGAAAGTAGAGTTGGGTCACCGGAGGCCAAAGAGTCTTCATTAATCATACATCCTGATCATCTAGTTCAAGCAACATAACATATTTCTGAACCGATTTCATTTCCGAGGTTACTGGTAGTATCACTCCTACTAGTTCATTAGCTAAAGAACCTGAGATCTCTGAACTTGAAGCTGAACCTACTGCTACTCCATCTTCAGGATTTTCTTCTCCTGCTTCTGGTGGTCCTAGTTCACCCAGGGTAGAAAATATCATTACCCAGAATCTTCCTTCTAGACTCATTTCCATAGAAGAAATTGTAAGTCCGAACGAAGGTATAAGCATCCCTGAAAATCAACCAGCTATCGAACTTAGGGAGCATGAATCCATTTTCTACAGTCCCATTAGAGGTGATGCTTGGTATATTTTGTTGACTAATTTTTTAGAAAATCCACGTCTCGTGTCTTCAACACCTCGATTTTCTTTCCATCCAACACCCAGAGGTTATTATCCTCCTTTGAATATGTCGAGACAGTCATCCTTGTTTTCTCAGATGCCAGAAACTTTTTTACATGGCAGTCCTTTTGTTCCTCCTGGGTATCAGTCTTTATCTGGTACGTTTTCAGGAGCATCTCCTCAACCCATCGAATATGTAGTATCTCCTCGTAATATCGGAACTAAATCATTAAGTTTCGAAGAGATCCTTATGATGTCTGGTACAACTCCTAACCCGCAACCCCAAGGTAGTTCAATACCGTCTGGGGGGCAGCCGCAAGGTACTCAAATACCGCCTGGGGGGCAACCTCAAGGACAGTACATCCCTACGGGACAATATTTTCCTCAAGGTCAACCCCAGTACCAATATGTACCTCAAGGTAAACCCCAGTATCAATATGTACCTCAAGGTCAGTACCAGCCTCATGGTCAGTACCAACCGCAAGGTCAGTACCAACCTCAAGGTCAGTACCAACCTCAGGGTCAATACCAACCTCAAGGCTTTCAACCACCTTCTGGTCAATCATTTGTTCAAGGACCGGGAAATGTACCATATAGTTATCAACCTGGTTTTGGTCCTCAATATGCTCAACCTCTTATGGGTCCATACCCTGGAATGAATGTGGTGTGGGATCAACAGACTTCGCAACCCAGTGTCTAGTTGTCATCTCAATCTGGATAGCCTTCATCTCAATCTGGACAGCCTTTGATTTCTGGTTCACCCCAGCAACCTACCCAGCCTACTACTCAAACTTCTACACCTGGGGTAGTTCATCAGTCTAGGCCTAGTTCACCTCGAACTCTGCCCCAAACATCTGTTGCAACTACTACGGCCTCTGTTCAATCCACCCCACCTATTTCTGGAGTATCAGCAGCTCCAGTTTCTACTACTCCTGTATCAACTCCTCAGGCCTCTTTACCTTAGTCTGGACCTACAGTCCAGACTCTGGTTTCAATGGTTGTAGGACAACCTGGGCCTAGTACAGTTATCACAAGTCAACCTCAATTTACTTATCAACCGTACCAGGGATAGTACCAATTCGGCCCTACTGTGCAGAGCCCGGCTTATCAGTATCAGTCGTACCCTGGGTCTACTTATCAACAACCTCAACAACCCCAGTATGGTCCAATTAATCCTGGTTTTCCAGGAGGATATAATATCCCAAATGCAAATTTGATACCAATTTATCCTGGATATCCTCCTCTTGGGGTTGGTCTTATGACCCCAAGTTTTCGGGATCCGAACTGTCAGTTACCATTTATAGCAAATTTGGATTACCTGACTTGTCACGCCTTATGAATGATCCCGTTAATTATCTTCCTTTTTGGCTGCCAATGCCGAATAAGTTGCCCAATGATATACCAAAGTTTGAGGGGAAGTCAGGAGAAGATCTGTCTAATCATGTGATGACTTACCATCTCTGGTTTGCATCGAATTCCATTATAGATGATTCAATTCATATTCGTCTTTTTCAGTGCACTTTGATTAGCCTTACAGCCAAGTGGTACATTGAGTTTCCACGAGGCTCTTTTTACAATTTTCTTCAGTTAGCCACTTCCTTCCTTACTCATTTTCAGCTGCCAATCCGATATGACAATGGAACAGAATTATTAACTTCATTAAAATAGTCGACGTCCACATATATTTCAGACCATATTTCTGAATGGCGACGTCGACGTCGCTTAGTGAAAGTTTTTATCCTAGACCAATTTTTGGCAAAATGGTTTGTAAAATTGTTATTACCTAAAATAACTGAAGATGTAGCCAAGGCAGGAGTAGTTACCAAGGAGCAAGTAATTTCTCAAGCTCAGTACCTTGACTTAGTTTATACGCAGTCAGGTACTTTGCACGAGAAAATCCCCGACCTTCCAAAGCAAAATCAAATAACTGCACCTCCCACAACGTCTCATACCGCTAACGGTATGATTGGTACTGTTAATACGAAGAGTAAGAAGAAGTCCTCCAAGAATTCTTCTCCTATTATAACTTTACCAGATTCCTCGAAGGGAGAGTCTTCAACTGAAATTTCGGCCAATGTCCATGTCGTAGAATCATCTATGGCCAAATCAAAATCTAATGGTAAGAAGAAAGGAAAGCAGAAGAATAAGAAAAACTTGAAGGAGAAATCTGATAAATTTGAATCTACTGACGAGAAATGTAAACCTCGCTATTCTTGTCGCATCTACGATGAGGCGCATTTTACAAGAGATTGTCCACATCGTGCCGAGGTTGCGAAAATCGTCAAAGGTTTGCAAACACTTGTTGTTTTGAAGGATCCTTTTTCGAGTCAAGACAATAAGATGATAGGTTCTTCCTCTAGTGCCTCGAAAGATCCCATAATGATGATGTCACATGTAAGGATTGTGACACATTCGCAAGATTATGGAAGTAAGAGTCCTATTTGTGGTAAGGAAGCGGAATCTTCTAATTCCAATCTATCAACCTTAGCTCTGTCTTGTTCTGATCCACTACAGATCGAGAACCTAATCCCGACTTAGTAATCAAACCGCCCGCTAAGGGTATACTTCGAAAGTCAGCTTTCAATCCACATGCGAGAGTTGCTCAGAACTATAACATTGTTGAAGATTTTGTTGTTTCCCCTTTAGCAATGTCGGCTTTGGAGGTGCTACAATCTTGTCCAGCACAGCATAAAATGCTATTGTCAGCTATAGGAGTTCTTGACCTTCAGGACTCAAACATCATAGTATTTGATTTATAAAATGGTACACCTCGTTTACCTCATCAAATGGCTTTCCAGATTCCATTATTAGTCAAAAATAGACCTTGCTTTAGGACTGCGATTGATGATGGAGCGTCAATGTGTATTATGTCGATACAGTGTTGGAACACCCTTCGTTCTCCTACACTTAATCAATCCCCGACTATTTTGAAGGCCTTTGATGGCCGAGCGTTTCATCCTTATGGAATTTTGTAGGATTTACCTATAGGGGTTGAAGGAAAAACTGTTAATCTAGAGGTGGAGGTGGTTGATGCCCCTCTGGATTACAACCTTCTTTTGGGTCGTAGCTGGTCTTACACCATGACTGTTTTTGTTTCATCTGTCTTTCGGCTTATTAAATTTCTACATAATGGAAAGATCGTTACAATAGATCAATTAACTTAATTTTCATCTGACCCATCCTCTACTGAGAGTATTCAACATATTGGTAAAACCGCTATCCCTTATAAGGATGTTGGGGTAGGATTATTTAAAAATTCGGGTTTACTCAAAACTTTTTCTTTTCCTCCTCCTAACGTACCATCTCCTTTCACGACTATTCATATGATTTCGTCAGAATCCATTGTTCTTGATGATCTTTGAATCGTTCCATTCGATTCCGAGGTGGTCTCTCTTGGTGATGCCATGCCTTTGAGTCCCTTTGAAGTTGCTTATCAAGCTGTACAGTCGTTTTCCGACTCAATTTCAACCAATCTTGATCTAGTGAATGAGATCCATGGAGAATCACTTTCAATCTCAACCTCAGATTCAAAAACGTTTTCTGAAACTATTCACACGGATGAGCAAATTCGGGAACTGTTGTCTGTTGATGCATTACCATGGGAAGATCTTCATCGTTGATATTCGTTTTTACCTGAGATTGATCATTTTGAAAATGATTTTTCCTCTATTTTTATTGTTGAATATGTCAAAAAACCATAGAATCCATTGAACCATCCTGATTCTGAAAAAAATTTAGCCAATATTTCTCGAACGGTTCCTATCGACATTTCAGTCAAACCTGAGATTGTTGAACACATTCACATAGGTGCTTCTTGTACGGACACTGAAGTAAACACATATAAAGCCCTATTTCAAGAATTTTGTGATGTGCTTTCCTGGTCCTATAAGAAAATGCCAGGAATTGATCCTTCAATCATTGTTCATGAGATCAAAACTTACCCAGATGCTAAACCCATCTGGCAACTTTTACGTCAGATACACCCACGAAAAGATGCTGCCATCAAAACAGAAGTTGAGAAATTACTTAAAGCAGTTTTCATTTATCCAATTCCTTTGACGGATTGGGTATCGAATATTGTTCTGGTTACTAAAAAACAAGGGACACTAAGAATATGTATTGACTATAGGGATATCAATCGTGTTTGTCCCAAGGAAAATTATCCAACACCCTATATCAATCAAATTATCGATGATTGTACCGGCAGTGAAATTTTCTCCTTTATGGATGGCTTTTCCGGTTACAACCAAATTAACATTCTACCTACCGATCAACCAAAAACGAAATTCATCTGTCCATGGGGGACATTTGCTTATTGCAAGTTACCTTTTGGATTGAAGAGCGTTGGAGCAACTTTCCAAAGGGCTATGTCTTATGCGTTTCATGACATCAAGCACATTTTGCAGCATTATCTTGATGATTTACCTGCCCATTCTTTACGTAGAGCCGACCATCTCACTCATTTACAAGAAATTTTTATGAGATGTAGGCATTATCGAATTAGGCTAAATCCGCACAACTGTGTTTTCTGTATAGAAACGGGTCGTTTACTAGGATTTGTTGTATCCAAAGCTGGCATTCATGTTGATCCTTCTAAGATCGAAGCCATCGTCAAGTCACCACCTCCTTCGACTCTTCGCCTACTCCAGAGTTTGCAATGGAAAGCAAACTTTTTACGTCATTTCATTCCTAAGTATGCTGAGATCACAGAAGGTTTCACTTGGTTGTTGAAATAGAACAATCCATTGTTTTGGGACGAGATAGCTGACAAATATTTCGATGCACTTAAACAAGCGTTGACCCATAAGTCGTTATGGCATCCTCCCAACTGCAACCAAGATTACTTCTTGTACCTCGCCGCTTCCCATTCCACCATTGGGATGGTTTTAGTTCAATAGGATAAATTTGAAAGTGAACATGTGATCTATTATCTTAGTCGGACTCTAGCTCTGACTGAGTTAAAATATTCACATGTGGAGAAACTGGCCTTAGCAGCAGTACAAGATGTTCAACAATTTCATCATTACATTTTGTTATGCAAAACCACGGTCATTTCTGAATGTAACCCTATGCAATACATTTTGACTAAACAATTGCTAGGGAGCAAGTACTCCAAATGGATTTTCATCCTGCAGGAATTTGACTTGGAATTTGAGAAGACCAAGTCGAAGAAGTCTTTGGTTTTTTTGGAATTGATGTGTGATTTCTCTCGTGCTGATACCGAACATGTGGTGGAAGAACCCATTGCGGATGAATCCTTGTTCCTTATCAGCACTGTTGATCCATGGTATGGAGATATCATTGTCTATCTCCAGACCCAATCTTTTAGACCTGACATCTCATGATCTCAGTGCTAGAAAATACGATTCCAATCCCAACCTTACACTATTCTTGGAGATACTCTTTATCGTTGTGGGGTGGATTCTGTTTTTCGTCATTGTCTTACTCATGAAGAGGCTGAAAAGGTTCTTCATGACTATCACTCTGGAGCGTGTGGCGGTCATATGTCTGGGTATGCCACAGCGCAAAGGATCTTGCGCGCTGGCTATTTCTAGCCGTCCTTATTCAAAGATTGTATCACTGCAGTCCAGAAATGGCACAATTGCCAAATTTTTGATCGTAAGATGTGTGCTCCACTTTCTCCTCTCCACCCTATAATTGCCATCAGTCCATTTGCAAAATGGGGTATCGATTTTATTACACGTAACCCTCACTCGGCTGGGGGGCATGCATATATCATCCTTACAGTAGATTATTTTACCAAGTGGGTTGAGGCGATGCCTACATGTTTGGTAGATGGAAAAGCTGCTACAATTTTTGTGTTCAATCATATAATTTCTAGGTTTGGTGTTTCTTAAGCAATTATCACTGACCGTCGTAGTCATTTTCGAAACATCATGATGACTGAACTTACAAATCATCTTGGCCTGCATCATGATAGTTCCACTCCATATTACCCACAGGAAAATGGTCTGGTTGAAGCAATCAACAAATTTCTAGTCACCATGATCCGACGAATCATTGGGATTCATAAGTTGAATTGGCATAACATGTTATTTTTAGCACTTTGGGCATACTGAACCTTAGTCAAAACATCAACAGGTTTTACTCCCTTTCAACTGGTTTACAATTTAGAGGCAGTATTAACCATTGAATGCAAAATCCCATCATTACAAATTACCGTATAATTATTACCAGCCACTTTCGAAGAGGAAACACATTTATTATACTTAGCTCAATTAGATGAGAATCGACGTAATGCTCCATTAGTTTTCAAAACTCATGCCAAAAGGATTAAAGCTTAGTATGATCGGAATGTTACACCCTGCAATTTTTCGGAAGGAGACCTGGTCTTACTTTACGATCAAGCAAACGATAAGCTAGGGGCTGGAAAATTTGTACCCATGTGGCATGGTACATATATTGTCAAGCAAAAGCTCGCAAAAGGGGCTTATGAGTTAGAAGATTTTGACGGTGTCTCTTTAGGTAAACCTAGGAATGGGCTTTAGCTAAAGCAATATTATGCTTAAAAGATTAGTGTGGAGATTTTTTAGATTAGTTTCTTTCTAAGTTTGGTGTGTTTTTAGATTAGGAATGTGTGCTTTACTTCAAAGAGGATTTTTCATTATTATTCCTGCTTATCTTGATTTTACTCTTGATATTGCAGATGTCGACGCCTCTCCAAACATACATCGGTTTTACTGATGGTGCTTGTCGTAGTACACAAAACATCTCTTCCACAACTTGGGTTGTCTATTCACCCTCTGACGAGTTAGTATCTATGCATGGAGTAAGCCTCGGTCAAGCAACAAACAACATTGCAAAATACAGTGCAGTGATTGAGTTATTATCTGAATACATTTCATTTGGAATTTGAAGTTTGATTGTTAGATTAGATTCGAAACTCATTGTATTATAGCTTAATAGAGTTTATGCCACTAGAAATCCAATGTTATTATGATTATTTTTTAGAGTTCGTGTCTTGGAACAAGAATTTGATTACATCGGATATTAGCACATTGCAAGATATTTAAATACATTAGCAGATGCAGTTGCTTCTCGAATGTTAAATAGACATTTGCATTAAATCAAACAGTAAATTTAAAAACATCCCATAGCATGTTTTACAATATAACCAATAATTGTAATATAGCATATCATAGGAGTGTGTCGAAATATACATCGTCTTCGATCATAGGTTGAAAAACACCTTATGATCGGCAAAAATGATAGCATAAGAAGTCCAAAAATGAGTCTACAAGGCAATCATCCTATCACTGGTGATGATCATGATAAGACACCACTGCTCGGGCCACCCTACAAAGGAACCTCCTAAAAGGTCCTGGGACCCCAATCACATAGCGCTGAAGTCTAAGAGGAACGTCAACTATGCTGGTCTCTGGAATATTTGCGGTCAAGCGCTCTAGATGACCCTCCAATTCGGCAAAGGTCTATGTTGATTGGCCTTGTGGGGCTGGTACTATGGCAGTTGGCTGTCTTCGATCATAAGGCTAGAGAGTGGTTGGTCGCTGTGGACCCACATTTACATTTAAAAACTTTTTACTATTAGTTTTGGGATGATTTAAAAAAAAAAAAAACAAAAAATATATAATTTAAAATGTTGAAAACAATTTTACCTCTATCATCCCATTGCTCTCCTGGTGGAAGAGCCATGTCAGGATTACCACGATAATCCATCCCAGCGTATGGAAAATTCTGAATCACATAGATTTGGTTCTCTAACCTGTTAGTGTCGGTCTTGAGCCCTCCATCGGTGATCAAAAGCTCTTTGCATATGCATAGGTAGGTGTCTCATCAGCATCAGTTTTGCATCCCGTTAGGCATGCCATAACACTAATGGAGGAGCTGGTCTTTGTTCCCTTCTTGGCTTTGCTGGATCAGGTCATATCATTTGAATGAGCTTGTGTCACACTTGTTTTATTTTTGTCTTGAAATCCCAAGTCTAGGTCTAGGGTTTTGGTCAAAATCACTGCAAGGTCATGAGTCAAAGGTCTAATAGTCCCCAACAAGCCGGAAGGAGGTATGTAAATATGTTCCATTGATATTTTTCATCAGGTACAGCTCATTTATACCTTGGATTTAAAAACCCTGTTTTTAAACCCAAGGTCATGTGAAATTTGCAAAAATAAGGAAAATTTTCAAAATTCTTCAAAATGCCGGCAATAACCCTGATTTCCTCGCCAGAGTCCATCAGATAGTCAACCTGCAAAAAGAACAGAGTTAAAGCACTCAAAAGATCAAATTCAGGCAAAGTGAACTTAAAACAGTGTTAAAGTGAATGTCAAAGCATAAAACATTAGAAAGTGGGTTTGGTGATTTAATTTTTTCAAATTTGGACCTATAAAGACTAAATTTCCCTCTACGTAGCCTCATTATGCATTTGAGAGCTTGCAAAACACAAGTGAGAGGTCAAGAAGGCGATTTGCAGCAAGTTGGGTTCATTTTCAGGGGGCGCGACCACTCAAACTAGGTGCGCGACCAGTTGGGCGGGGCGCGACCACTCAGCGCCAGTTCTGCAGTGTGATTTCCTAAGGGGCGCGACCACTCAGAGGGGGCGCGACCACTCAGAGCAGGGGCGTGACCACTCGACCTGTTTTGTCCAGAAACCCAACAAATCGATCAAATCGCCCTCCTAAGTGCTAAATCGATCGAGGTAGGCTCTAAATTCATGAATGATGCTAAGGGATGATGAAATAATGATGTGTCTAATGGTTTTATCATTTAAGATTGCAAGAGAATGGATTAATTTGGCTGTTGCTAATGTAGGCATTATGCTAGGGTTTGTGTGTTTTTTCAAGGTTTTAAATCCCTCTTTATTCCCTCCTTGTTTCCTATTAAATGAAATTCACAAATGTTATAATATTTTTATCTCTTATTTCATTTGCAAAAAATGCTAAATTTCCCATCCCAAATTCCTAAAAACCCTATCCCTCCCCAAATCCCTTTACAAAGCCCTAATGCCCTTTCATATATTCTACCCAAACCCTAATACCCTCCACACAACAAGCAAACTAAATGAACAACAACAAGAAAAATAAATGAATAACAGAAAGAATAAAAATGTTATGTAAAAAAAGAAAAGAGCAGTAATATGCCAAAATGACCAAATATAAAAAAAAAAAGATATTGCTGTTCATAGTCATTGAAAATAGAAGACATGCTGCTGTTGCATATCCATAGCAAAAACAAGAAAAATGCAGCTGTGTATATGTATAAAACTGGACATATTGCTGTAATTATTGTCTGCAAAAGAATATTGTTGTGTCTCCCCAAAACCAAGCCCTGTTTTCCTCTCTACCCCTTCCCTAAATTCCTGTTCAATTAAGATCCCTTTTCCCCTTATGACAAGATGTAAAAGAAGTCTTATTCCCCTATGATTAAATCATAATAAAGTGTTTCGTTGCAAATGATTTCCTAATGATGGAAGATGAGATGATGTGTTTAACATTTTGTGAATTATCCCTAAAAATCCCTGTTTTTATATATTTTCCCATTCCTTATTAAAAATCCCTCCCCTAACATTTCCCTTATGATTTTTTCCCCTTGAAAACAACATACTTCTCAGCATTTTTGCAAGCAGAGGCAACAGTTCAATTTATCCTTCAGTTTGCCCATCTTGCTCCAAAACCATGTCAGATACCGAGACTTATGAGCAAGGTGATGACCATTCATCATCTACAGAGGTGGAGGTACAGCAGAGGCCCCGTAAGGGGGGAAAAGGTGGTCATCATAAGAGACAGGAACCCACCTCTTTGGCAGAATTGCAGGCCTGTCCTTTGGCAATGAATGGTTTCCGTTATATGTCATGTTTTCAGTTCTGTGAGAGGCTTGCTTAGATTCAGCATCACAGGGAGTTGGCACGTTTATTTGTTTTACACCTTCATGATGGGCAGGTCACTCTTGCAGGGGTGAATTTTGTACTATCTCCGGAGATGATTTCAGAGGCTACCGGGATACCGAATGTGGGTGAGGTGTGGCCCAAGCGCAAAATGCTGGATTTTATTTATTTTGAACCATATGTCAGGCCAGCATTTGTGAGTCACTTCTCAGGGGTCTTTCCTTTAAGATTCCTCCAGGCGGAGTATGCTCCAATCATGCGGCTTATCATGCAGTACTGTACATGCGAGGGAAGATTTTCACAGCTCTTCTCTTGTCACATTCACATGTTGATGCACTTTACCCGAGTGAGGATGATGAACATCTGGTTTTCTTCTTCCAGGACATTCAAAGGATGTCATCCGTGTTTCAGAGGCAGTCCCCAGCTCAGCAGCATAGGAGTTTGTGCCATCATGGTCTCATTCAGCTCGTTGTTTCTCATCAGTTGAGTCAGCATAGCATTCCATGGGCAGACTTCATTTCTCATGACGTCTTTACAGCGCCACCACAGCCACAGCTAGAGCCAGAGGCCATTCATGAGGAGGGAGGTCCATCACACCAGCCCAAGATTATTGTGCCGAGACATGTTGTTTCCCCACTGCAGTGTACATATCAGACAGGTCATAGAACCTTGTTTGCAGCAGCTTGACGAGTATTTTCTCCACAACAGGTGGAAGGGGTCTCGTCATCATCATCAGATCAGCGAGTGTTATCTCCACACCAGGTGGAAGGGACCTCGTTTCCGACAGCAGCACAGGTAGCCGAGAGGGGCAAGCAGCCCATGATTGAGGAGAGAGTGTCAGGTGATCCGGTTATTGATCTTGACGCTGGTTCTCCTAGCACAGAGTTCAAGGATAGAGAGCAAAGCACCGAGATTCATTCGCTACAAACACAATTATTGATGGCAAAATGGATAATCAAATATTTAGAGCAGCGAAACAAACAACTTGAGGATGAGAAAGAGTTGGATGAGCTATGGAAGATTCGAAGTGATCGAGTCATCAACCGTAGGAGGCCCGGTGACTTGCTGCCCAAGGAGAGGGAATCCATGCTTATCCGGGTAAATAGACACTTAGAGAGGTTGTTGGCTAAGGCCAATCGAAACAACAAATTTCTAAGGAACATGAAAAACCATTATTGGGCAAGGATGCATGTTTGCAAGGCGAAGATGAAAATGTTCCAAAGAAGGTTGTCCGAGGTCCGCAAGAGGAAGAAGAAGACCAACCCGCTCCGTATCTTGGCTAAGGCCTCTCTCTCACCATGATACTCATTATCTTCCTCCTAGCAGCAAACCCAAGAAATTTTGAGAATTTTGAGGCATTTTTGGCATTTTTGGGAATTTTACAGGTTTTGGCCATTTGAGTGGTCTCACCCCGTGCGCGACCAGTCATGAGGACAGCTCAGAATGGGGAAAACTCTACATTTTTGGAATTTTCATGCAAAGATACACTTTCATATGGAAGGGTTTCAAATTTTATGAAGATTTGGGCTGCCAAAAGCTGAAAATACATGCAAATTTTGACTTTCTGCCCCTTTTTTGAGTTGCAGAAAGCAGTCTTGGGAGATTTGATTTTTGAGGCATCAAATCAACTCCAAATTCAGAAATTCCAGTTGGGTTGGAAAGTAGACTTCCAGTCCTTTCCAACTAGCTATCTTGCACCTGATTTGGACACTGGGAAGGCCCTCAAACAGAGCTTCCAATGCGCGCGACTAGTCAAAGTCAGGGGCGCGACCACTCAGGGAAATGTGCCAGTTTTGACCAGTTCGGCCAGCGAAACACTATTTTCACCTTGGTTGACTTTTGAGGCATGTAAATGATGGATTTTTGTGTAAATTTCATGGCACTTAGATGCTTTTACTCTTCTTGACCACTTCTAGAAGTTTCTTTGATGTAAATGGTAAATATTTAATGCATGGATAGGTTTCCTAAGTTTTAGAGGCAAGTTGTTGTGCTGGTCTGTTATCTAGTGATTAATTTAGAATTAGTTGCAACAGCTCCTAGGAAGCTGAGCTCGACCCCTAGAGGTGGGGAAAGGAGTTACATCTTCTATATTATGCCTTCTCTTAGTCATTTTCATGGTTGGACTCTAGAGGGAGAAGCTCTATTGTATATTTTACTTGTATCTCTGCAATTTGAGGAAAAGGAAGGCCAGGGTTTTGCAAACTTCATTGTGGATTCTTGTGGATTATTATGTTGATGGTGTGTTTCCTACTTGTCATTGTAAGTGTGTTTATGTGTTCCATCTCTTATTCTATTGCTGCTAATTAAACAAAAGAAGTGATAAATTTTGAATTCATGCATGCCATGATCAGCTTTCAATTTTGTTTAATATTTATGTTTTCCACTGTCTAGAGAGGATTCAAAGTCATTGTTTGCCCTCTTTAGCTTCTCTTTTTTCTTCCTTGATCATTCATCTCAGCTAAAGGCATCAGCACAAACTCCTACCTTGCCCCAAAGACCCACCTGCAAAACCTAAGCTCAATCCCCGCACCCTGAATTGCACTCCCTCCAATTGCCACCAAAAACCCCAAAAACTTTAAATCAACCCTCCTTATCAGTTTACTAGCCTAATATCAGTGTTTCTAATTGGTCAACTCATCCTATTGAAAAATCCACCGAGTTTGACCGAAGAGAGCCTTCTCCTGCCTCGTAGGGCTAGCTACGAGGCTGAATGGTTTGATGTAGCCTTGAGATTTGTCTATCTCAGCCTAGGTGAAATTTCAAGTGCTAACAGAGAGAATGAATTGTCGGATCACTTCATGTCTAGAACATATCGTGACCAACGGATTGTAAGTTACAAATGTACATAGTAAATAAACAAACTTTACCTAACTCTACACTAGACCAAGTTATAATTAACTATTTCTTATGGGTCGGAATACTCTAACAGAGTGGCAGATCGTAGTGCTTATCGTTCTAAATCCAACGTCACTTGAATTGCTAAAAATTGAGATCGTATGCTCAAGTTATGATGTTCTAATCGTTTGGCTCAACAATTAAAAAATTTGTAGGTATGCTAACTGGACTGCTAATTGGGCAGTCCATACTATTAATGACAACTTGGTGATTGGGTGTATGATAGGATGAAGGACCAATGTGGGCTAGAAAAGTGTCACCTCGTCATTGGTCCAACTGGGCGCAATTGATTGGTTGAAGTCATATGGGAGGATCAATTAGAGAATTCCACGTGGCCAAATCAGAGGTCGCCATGTGGCACCTCAGGGTTGGATAAAATTTGTTTGTTGGCTCACAAGCCTTAGCGGGGATCGAACTCGTGACTTGCAACATCCACTATCAACCTCCACCAACACATCATCATCGTGTTTCTTAACATATCAAGGTGTTGTGTTAATGTAATGTGCCATGGGGGAGAGGGTTTGGGCATTAGCCCTCGCCCCTGGTCATTGCACTCAACACTGGACTATGGCGAAGGAGAAATTTTGGAGTGGGCTCGGGGACCAACCCCTAGCCCCTGATCATGAGACTACCCACAAGACCAATGACGAAGTTCTTAGGGCGCTGACAGAGAGGGCGGGCTATAATCCATAGCCCCAAGTCTCATCGTTGCACAGGTGACCAATGCGGGAGCTCAGAGGCGGGGTAGGGCACTTGGCCGTAGCTCCGATCCCATCGGGTGCATGTAACTAGAGGTGGAGGAGTTGAGGGCTACAACGGCGAAGGCAAGCTGTTAGCCCCGACCCCCGAACCTATGATTGACATATGACTGCAACCAACGATGGTAAGTGCGGAGTGGCAAGGGCAAGTGGTTAGCCCGACCCCCAACTGCATGGGCCACACGAACAACGGCGAGGTCAAGAATCCAGAGTGCAAGAGTAATTGGCTAAACTAACTAAGCAACAATTTGCACCAATTTCGGCGCAAATCTCATCGATGCCAGACAAATTTGTCCCGCAACAGTTGGCAAAAAGGTGGAAAATGAATAGCAGTGAGCCAATTTTGCAGAATTGGAGAATAACGAGCAAAAAAAATTGAAGAGACATAACTTGATGAGTTTTTGGCCTTTTTGATCCCAACAAGAGTCTCGGTAGGGGTTTTTGGGCCTTCTGAAGCAGTTAGCAACATTAGTTTTGCATTCTAAGCAATGTAAACTTATGTAATTATAGATTTGAGCACATAATTGAAGAGGCCCAACATTGGAAGCCAGACCCGGAGACGTAGCCCAAGAGGGTTGAACTTCATTATCAATTGTTGTTCTGTTGCTGTGTGTGGTTCATTTGTCTCTCTTTATTTTCTGCAAACTGAGTTTTAAACATTAAAATTTATGTTCTTTTGCAAATTGATCCATTGCCCATAAGACATACATTTGCTTGCAAATTTTTAATAAAGCTTCAAGTTTTTAAATTCGGATTAGTTTGGTATTAGAGACTTGGTTATTTTGAAGGTTTGATTGTGTTTTCAAGTGTTTTTTGATGCTTACAAGGTTAAAGCTGAAAAGAGGAGTGCTTGAAGAACCAAATCCACAAGTTGGTTCAAGGAATTCATAGAGATGTTAACAACCCATTTTGATAGAGATGTTATTACATGGGTAATGCTTGTATGATTGTATGTCTTAAGAAAATATAGAATACTTTACAACAACCAATAATAGTAATATTTTATGTTAGCAAATAGTGATATGAATGGCTAAATCTTTACATATATGAAAGAGATAAGATAAATTTATTAACATCCAACAATTAACCATAAAGAAGCCAAACAAATTGCTAGGTCCATTAGACACAATACACAATGGAATTACTTATGCTTCTCCCATAAAATCATATCTAACCTCTAAGCTCAAAGACACACAGTCTAAAGTTTATCATCATCTAACGAAAAAAGATAGATTTAAAGTTAAGAATCACGACGAAGAAAGGATTCTTCTCTAAAACTCTAAAATCCAAGAGAAATTCCATGATGGGAGGTTTGCAGAGCAAGTTCTCAATGTCTATAGGATATTAGGAATCATTACCTGTTGATGAGGATCAAGAGGAGATGCTCTCCTTTGAATATATACTAGAACTAGGTGGATCTCTCCTACTTTTTGAGGTTGAAATGAAGAACCCCCTCATAGATGTTATTTGACTAAACCAGAAAACCTAGAAGAACTTAGAATGATATGATACCTACAAGGGGGGTTGCTCTTTGATATGATCTAGATGAGTGGGAAGTAGGATGTATTTTATGAAGAAAATAACTATCTTATGCCCAAACTCGACATTGTTAGAAGGGTCTCACATGCAAAGGTTTGGGGTCTCCTTGATATCCTAAGGATATAAAAGTTAAGATGGAACTACTCTCTGCCTACCTCTTAGTGCCTCTCTATGTGAGAACTAAGAAGAAGGAGATGATCATCTTGAAAGTGTCTAGTGGCAGAGGTGATTTTAGCAGTCGGGGATCTCCTTGAGATCCCAAGGATATAAAAGCTAAGATGGAACTACTCTCTGCCTACCTCTTAGTGCCTCTCTATGTGAGAATTAAGAAGAAGGAGATGATCATCTTGGAAGTGTCTAGCAACAGGCGTGATTTGAGCAGTTGGGGGTCTCCTTGAGATCCCAATGATCTAAAAGTTATGAAGGAACTACTCTCTGCCTACCTCTTAGTGCCTCTCTATGTGAAAACTAAGAAGAATGAGATGATCATCTTGGAAGTGTCTAGTGGCAGGGGTGATTTTAGCATAGACAATCAAAGCCCTGAAGCCTTCCCCATGTATAGAGCCAAGCACTGTTGGTTGAAGTTTCTAAACAAAGAGGGAGTTTTGGAATTTCCTGAAAAGACAATGGAATAGATCTTGGATCTCATAATAGAGGGGAAATGAAATGCCCATCCATCTAGGACTCTTGTAGGTGGCAAAGTTGGCAAACCTTGTTCTCTCAAGGAATATGGTGATCAAATTCCACTTGAAGCCAATGAGAATTTTTACCTAACAAAATGGTTAACCCCATAAGAGAAAGTTTTTTTTTTGTATCTTGGGTAGCCAACGACCTAGTAGCTCGACACATCGGTCAATGATGAACATGTGCTAGTACTTTGTTCATTTTTCCATTAAGTGCTTTTACTTAATGTTTTGGGAATTTAGTATGGATAAAGGGGTGATCCGAATGATTGACCAATCTTGACTGTAAAGCTCTTCTCTCACCTTACCAAGTGGATTAATCTTTATCCCTAGTCCAATGGGACCTCTCCTAAAGCCTCAGGGTTATAGGAGGGGCACTACTTGGAAGCCCTAAATTGAAATAGTGTCCATTCTCCTTTAATCATACTTTACACTTTCCACATCACACTAGTTGAGCTTGTGATGGATATCAAGGATATTTGTATGAATGAGCTACTTCCAACTTGTAGTCACATAAGAAAATATTGTATGTCATCTTTCTAGATTTAATTATCATGTCTTTTGTTTTGTTGGTATTAACAATCATACCCATCCTGAAACCGACATTTTGGTGGATTCATAGTTTCCTTCTGAGATCGTAAAGATTCCTTTCCAAAAGAACAATATCGTTAGCATTAATAAGAAGAGTGATGGCAATACCAATGAAGTGGGGAGAACATAGCCTATTTTTTCCTAACATTATTATAATTTTTCAATGTATATGCCAAAAAGGGTAGGGGACAAAGAACACCATTGACTCCAATATTTCAATTAATATCTTCCAATCAACTCTCATTGGTCCTAAACTTGGCAATAACATTCTCATACAAACTTGTCACAACAACCTTCAAATCAAGAGCAACCTTCATCTCTTCCAAAGGTTTGTCTGGAGAATGGTGTCAAAAGTTTTTCTAAAGTTCGTGAAACAAACAAGGATATTACCACTGAATACTCATTTGTAAAGACCCTTAGAGTAACAGGTGGTCCATGGTAGAATTTATATCTCCTAAATCCAAATTGGCCTGTACCTCTTTTATCAAAGCTTTCCAACCCTAGGCTAACCTTTTTTTCCAAAATCTTTTCATATGGCTTATCTAAAATAGGAGTAATCATAATGGTCCTATAATTAGAGGGAATGTTTTTATCCTGACATTTAAAGGTAGGTACAATGAGGTTATATGTCCAAGGCTTACAGATGCCTTACTTCACTGCCAATTTGAAGAGCTTGTGTATATGAGAGATGAGGATAGACCCTCCTATTTTAAAATTTCAGCTTGATAGTTTTCAATATCCTTAGCTTTCCAAATTGCAAGCCACTTAACCCCAAACTTTATGCCTCCTAGGAAAAAAAATCATCCTCTATAGGAACATTTGAAATGGTATTCATGGAATTTTGGGATTCATAAAGATCTTTAAAATGCTAATTTGAGTTCGTCCAATGAATGATATTAGTTTCTTTGGTTTTGCTAATAATAATTTTACTCCAAAACTTTTTACACTCTCATTTAGATAGATGCGACAATTGTTCTTGTTTTTTATTTGTATAGCATGTTTTCTTTCCTTTAATAAGAGCTTTGCAGATATGTAATTTATCAAAGTTGAAAGATTCATTAAAAATATCCCTAATTGGTTTTTCAATAATTTTGTAATCATTATTCTATCAAAGATTGATTACTTCATAAATGCCACAAAGGCGAACATGTCTCCAAATATTTGAACCCATGCTACTTGGGACATAAATCGTGAACCATATTTATACCCATGCTACTTGGGACACAAATCATAAAACATACTACTTGAGCTAAGTTCCTTTGACATGATTACTTAAATATTAACATGAATAATTGTTAACGGATTTTTTTTTTTTTTTATATGATAAAAATTATATATATAAATTAAATTTATAATTGTTATTTATAATATACCTCAAATAATAATGAATAAGAATATTTTTAATATTTGTGTAAATTATATAATAAATAAATAACAAAATATAACAATTATTATTATAAAATAAATATATATGGTGTGTGTGTGTTAAACTTTCTTAATAATTACTATTAAAAATGATTTTGTTTTAAATCATCAACAAGAACTATTAATAAATTCATTTAAACTTTGGAAAAAATTACAAAATATGTATATATATAAAACAAAAAAAATCATCACCACTATTTAAAAAAACATTATCAAATTAATTCTAAGCTTTTAATTCATTCAAACTCGGGAAAAAATTCACTAAAACACAAAGTGGAAATATAATTTATAAGTGTTAAATTATATTAAATATATAATTAGAGTGTATTGGAAGTAATTATTGTTAAATAAAGTATAAGTAAATAAATTAAAATCAATTATGAATAAATGTAATCCAAAAAAATATAAACAATTACCAAAACACCAAGTATAAATCCAACAAAAATGGATCTTCTAATTTATTATATATATATATATATAATAATAATTAAATGTAAACTATATTTTATTATTAAATATATGTAATAATTTCAATGTATTTTTATTGGAAAAAATTATAAGTCTATATTAATAATCATAAAATTAATATTTATAAGTTTTTTTAATATTTTAAAATTAATATTTTATGTGTTTTTAAATATTAAATAGGTAATGGGTAATTTATATATTTTATATAAATATATTTAATAATTTTAATACATTTCATTATATTTAAATTTATATATAATAAATAATATATTATTTAAATTTAAAGATTACTAATATTGGAGATGACAATCCTATAAGAAAATTTATGGATCTAATTTATTGTGGGTTTGTCAATTTATGATTTTTATAATACTAGTTTTATATGATTGAATTTGTGTTATCATCATGTAAATGTTTTACTTTCTAAATTGAATTTTTGTCAATATTTAGTTCATTAATTTGTTACATTTTAAATTCTTTTAATATACATATGCCATGTTATGGAGGTCATCGTGTTGGATACTAGTATTTTTGTGTACTTTGTGCCATCATGTTAGGTGACTTAGATCAATTGATACGACTCAAAATCCCCCTCCCTTTACTTTAAATTATTTCATAATGTTTACCTATAGCGAACCAAGTGATCTAAGAAATACCTAATGAATTTACACATGAAAATAGGGGTAAGTTTGTCCAACCATTGTAAAATTAAGTATACTATAAAAATAACTTATGTTTGATATTGTGTGAAGCGATTACCTAGTGTCAATTGCTTAATGACTTGGGTTTTCAAAATTGATTCACTATATAGGTGGGCTCCCCACATTAGGATATTGGTACTATGCCTTGAGATCCACATACTTGTATTGGAATCTATGATGCTACCTTGGAATATGTGTACCTAAATACAAATAGAGATATCTACATTGGTATCCATATCATTTTTCTTAGAATCTGTTACACTAGATTGGAATATGTCACTGTCTCTCGACCCATGATTCCGTTTCAAATGATGATAAGGCCTGCACATCATCACCATGTACCACATAAACAAGTTTTTGAGATTGTTGAGGTGGTTAGAATACACAATTTAAGGTGTCTAGCTTTAGGGGTAGTTCTCTTTTGACAGTATGCTAAGAATTCTACCAAATCAAAGCCATTAAATGCATAATGGCCATGGGATTTCCAAAATGGGGGCATAATAGAAAATTAGGAAAAATTTGACCAAGTTATGATGCTACAGGAATTTGGTACAACAAAATTATTAGTGTTTTTGAGCCACACATGTGAACATGTGGAGGTGCATTTTCTCTCTTAGTCACACGTGTTGGTGATTAGAAGATCTAGTGGGTGTGCTTCTTCTCTTTGACTAATCCACTCATGTATTTGAGTTGGTTGAGGCAATTATGTCATGATATATTATTTTATTGGCTCAAAACGGTTTTAAACCATGGTATTGAGAGTGTATTGTTTTAGCTTACTGTTTTGCTTGAGGACATTATATTGACACGTAGTATAATGCTAGCACAATGTTTTGTGCGCTGCCTTATCTATATAAGGTGGGCTCCTCACTCATTTGTAATTGTTGGAAATCCATTGAAAGGATTTACTTGCTCCTTTTCAGTGTGAGATATTTTTATTTCCTTGAGTAAACATTCTAGAGGTAATTATAGAAGGACTTGATATTGCACGTCTCGATTGAAAAATGAGCTATTACAAAGCAAGCAATGCAAGTGAAATATTATTTATTATAAATTTCATTTCTTTGTAAAGTTCTAAGCTAAACTCTATTGTGTTGAGGTCTATATCATAGGGTTTTACTTCGTTAGCTTTGATTTAGTTTAAATTTTGCATTTGTAAAATTTAGGGAAATTTATATAAGAGTAGCTTTCATAGTTCTAATTTATTAATTTCATATTCACCTAACATTTTTCCTAGATGTTTGGGGACTTTAAACAACAAAGATAAGAAGAAAAACACTCAACAATAGCTTAGGTCTAACTTAAATTTTATAGTTGAATGGCAAGCATGAGGTTTCCCTTTCCTTTTCCAGCCATATAATTTAATTTGTTGTTTAAAAGCATTATTAGGGTTTTGAAGCTTCTCATATATATATATATATAGTCTCCTTAAATTCACTCCAACTTAAGTTGATATGCAATTTCTACTTAAATATAGCACTTTATCCAAATTTTTACATAGATATGACATTAATACCCTAAAGGAATGCATTGATAACTTAAAGTTCTAAGGGTTTCTTCACTTTTAAAGTTGAATAAATATGAAATATTGTAACTTTTCAGATCTAAAGCAATTATGGTTAATTGATCATAAGTTTAATACATTAGCATGGTTTCAACATAATTATATGGAATAAACTAATATACTTTAATGAATGGTTAGAATTTTGTCATTGTTTAAAGGTTTGAATCTAATTTTTTTAGAAAGTTAATTTCAAAGAACAATCTATCCTACTTTAAGCCTCAAATAAACCATGTAAATGTTTGGAACTTCAAAATAAATGTTAAACAATTTTATTTCTTTTTGTAAGCAAGTTATTTTCTATTAATAGTTTACTAAAATATAAGGCAGAGTTCTTTTTGAGAGCATCCTGATACAAATAAATTGACAAACTAAAACAGGCACAAGCTGAGATCACTAAGTGGATCTAATACATTCTTTTTTTCCTTTTATTTCCCAAACATCTATCCAATTTGTGGAATTGGGAGATGCTTATGTGTTAACCATGACCATATTATCTATTGGGTTATCCTCTAGTGCTCTGGTTGCAATGGTAACTTCTTCTTTGTCACTGTTTCAATTGTCGGAATCATGAGGTCTCCTTTGCCCACCATGGAGCTACTCTAAAGATAATCCCATATTCGATCACTATCTCTAGAGAGGGAGATGTGGCTAGATGTCTTTTCGATTGTGACAGAGGTCGACATTGTTTATCAAATTGTTGGGAATGCTTTGGGTTTAGATCTTTTGATGGAGGTTAAAAGGCAACGAGAAGCTATTGGAACTGGGTACATGTGAAGGGTGCTTTCAGAGAGAGTTGACTGGTCACTGATGGTTATAAGTGGCGCAGTGGCATCACGTGTATGTCTTGCACAACGACATTACTTGTATATCTTGCACATGTGGGGATTACTACGCTTGCACAGTGGCATCACTACTCATTGTCAGTGCATCACAATGGATTTGGCATCTCTTTGAGATACGTCACAATGGCAACTCTTAGATATTCACAATGACATGGTATTGTATTATATTGTAGTGGCATCATAAGTTAGTAACATTGTATTGGTTTACATTGTATGTTTAGTCAAGTACCCACAACAACTCACATTTTATCTTAAGAGCGACAAGACCTATGGTATGATAGTGATAGTGGCCAGTAATATGATGTCAATACATATATGCCCGAGTGCCCTAGTATGGCAGTAAACTCAATACATATGTGGCATTGATAATGGTGAAGACACCTTGTACACTGATAACAGTGAAGACACTAACCTTAATATTATGATATGTGATGACAATGTTGATATTCACCATGCTCTTATGATGCCATGTGACCTTCCTCCCATGATGACACTTGACAGATAGTGAAGATTCCTTATATTGATGACACTTATTATAGTGGCATAGTGATATGATAGCAACCCTCTTGGACTTTATTTATTGTCAGAGGCCATATTAATCAGTTCACAGATGAAGTTGTGAACTGACTTGGATTGGCCCTAGGTGGCCTAATGTGATTAATGATGATGTCTCATGATGATTATACTCCATATCTCAATTGAACTTTGATGAGTATTTAATAGAAGAAGAATTTGGTTATGTTTTCCCCTGTGTGGGATTTTTCCCTGGTCTCTGACCTAAATCTCGTTGTCTCTATTGTGTATATTTTTCCTCCATTGTTCTTTATTGTTTCACAACACTGTTGAAGCTATTATTCTTTCTACATAATCGCTAATGATGTTATGAGGTGAATGTAATATGCAAATGATGAAAAGTTTGTAAATGCAATTATCTAAAGCAAAGTACAATATAATCCTAAGAAAAATTAACAAATCAAGCTCGAGGAAACCATGAGACCATGAGGGAAGCGTCCTTGCTAACGCTCAAATCTTGAACAAGGGAGACGTTCTACAACAACCTACCATTGTGCAAGAGATTAAGCTTGGAGAGGGGGATGCCCGTTGGAAACCCGAAACTTGATGTCTGCAACTGCGAATTCACTGCTGACGGTGAGACAAGGAGAGCCTCCAGCTAGCGTCTTCACGAAGAGGGAAAAATGATGAATCAAATTAGGGCCAAATTATTGAGCCCTTGAGCTAATGGAGGATGAAGCAGGTTCACTGTGTCCATTGTTGTGCGTTCTTCATTATGTTGAATCAAGGCTTGCGCAGGACCCACTAAGCTGCGAACTGTAAGGATTCCACATCTCGATCATGTAGAAATAAGTCCTCAGATAGAAGGGTTAGAGATCCTACCAACAATAGGGGCGACTTGAAACAAACTCTCGAGGATGTGCCCAGCTCACACCAGCCCTTTGAGTCCTAAATAACTTTTAATTCTAAACAATTTACCTATTTCAGTGCTAGTATATTCACTGGTCGCTACACCTTAATCTCTTAAAGGTGACATTTTACCACAAGAAAAGTATGTGGTCTCTAGTGTATTTAAACCCAACATATATCAACAAAGTTTGTATGCTAAAAGGTAGTCAAAATATGGCTTGCTAAACCTCATGAATTTTTTTTCAGCAATGAACTATTTCTCTTGTGAATATCGTGACTCACCTTACACACTAAGGTCGTTCTAGAATTGGTGATAACTTCTCAAGTCTCACGGTTAATGATGGTGTGATATGGAAATTCAAACTGCTCTGGAATAGTACCACTTACATCCTGAGATCCGAGTTAATTTGCACACAGTCTCTCCTGCAATATCTTTATGGTTTTAACTGTTCATGCATAGGAATAATAACAACATTTTTCTTTGACACTTTCACATAAGTAGTATCTCTATCTATAAGAATTCGCACATAAGCATCAATCTAGACATTGATAACTTGCAACATATGAATCCAGGTTGACATGGAATTGACGTGGATATATATGATTAATGGTTCTTATACTCACTTAGATGTATATAAAAGGATCTTATTAGTCCCTGTCGTAAGGTAGCAGGGATTATTGTAATCATTATGTATTGGAATATGAGCCCATATATAAAAAAAAAAATACTTAACCCAAAGTCTGGCCGTACATGATTTATTTCACTTCAGCTTATTGAACATTGGAAAGGTTTTAAGTTAACCAGTAAAAAACTTAGAGTTCTTATTTGGCCTCTTTTCGAGGCAGAGAGCAATAAAACTTATGGTTAAAATGCATTTTACTGAGAATTTCAGAGAGAACTGAGTAATGCTACTAACGTTACTTAATTAAAATTATATGTTTTGATTATGCTGGCACACCTAGCTCTGGCTCTTTGATTACATGTGGTTGTTAAAATTAACAGTTATGTGCATTTGGCTTTGGTCTGGCTCCATGATTATGTGTTGTTGCTAATATTGCAAGTTGTGCTGACTTAATTTTGTTAGGGGTTTGAATAACCTGATTTGGTTGTTGCGATGATCTACAAGCCCTAGATACCCCCCTTCTCGGTCCCTGGATAGCTTCATTCATGTTTTGGAATCCTGTGATGTCACCATTTATGAGCACCTATGAGGCTAAGCTCCACGTATGTACTATAATTCGTTCCTCTGCAACTAACGGAGCTGTGAAAATGAATCGGTAGCTAGCCCTTTCAAAGTATAAAAGTGGAGAAACTTACTGCCTTGGAGCAAAACATCTCCATACTGGAAAGCGCGGGGAGGTGATCCATGACGGACTAGTTAAAAAGAGTCTGATGTGTGCCCCAAGCCCCCACTAGCCAACATTAGCTGCACACATAGAATCGCCCCAACGAACTCCGTTGGGGTATCGTGTTGGACGAGACGGTCAGCTTTTGTCTCCACTCGGCTGTCATCTTTCTATGCACTCATTGCTATTGGCAACTAAGGAAGCGTCGAAGCGTAGAAGCGTGTCTTTGGCCTGCATTCCTTATCTTATGTAAATTTCAATTTTGCACTTTTTTTTGTTTTTACATCAATCTTGACCGAAAAATGAGAATTCATCATTGAATTTAGATGATCAAGTCAAAGCATGAGCACCCAGACAGTTATTTGGATTTAATTTTATTGTATATTTCTTTTCTTTGTTCTTTCTTTTGGCTGGCCACAATGTATAATACTTTGTTCTTTCTTTTGGTTGGACGCAATGTGCAATACAAAGAGAATCAAATATATGCCATTAAATTTCAGGTTCATGGCAATATGTCAACCACATCGGACACCCATGTTTTCAAATAACAGAAACCTCAAAGAGTCCAATGCTAGAGACTGAACCAACTTATACTGTTGATAGCAATTGTGCAATTGGACAATAACAAAGCAAGCATACTCTCACATACTTTGCTAGATTGTCTCTCCCTTCAGTTTAGCATGCTTCTTGTAGTCAAATACATGTAGTGAACTCCCTCTTAACATGGGAACATTACTGAACTCCATATGGCAATTTTCAAAAGCCAATCAACAATCAAAAGTCCACTTGTTCCAAAGGTTACAACTCCAAACCAACAATATAAAAAAATTCATCCCTGATAGGGGGTATGATAAATACATAAGAGATTGGCCCAGATTTTCAAGTCACTTCCAACCCCAGTTGACGCTGTAGTCACAGCTACAGAACCCCTGAAATGATAAAATATTAATCCATGTTTCCTCAAGTTGATATGTATACAGTCTATCGCAATTTATTTTTCTGACTGGGAAGTATAATGTTTGGATTTCTAATGTGAAAACTTAATGTGGCAAGCTCCTTCCATCTTCCACTGCAATGAACACGAGTGGAAATACTCCAGAGAATGTCCCTGTGTTTAACTCTGGTCTTTGATGGTGGCTATAATGTTGCCATTCGTTTTAGATTCAATAAAGATTGCTTTCTACTCTTGTCCATATCATTTGCAATCAACCAACAAATACCCGAGAGTTGTTGTTTTAGAGTGCTCTAGCTCTTCAAATTACTACTTTCCTGCAACTCCGGACCTGCTACATGGACATCTGTGACATTGAACTGAGATGGTGGCATGGTGCTTCTTTTCCATCCTTCATTTCTTCAGGGATTCTATCATGCACTATATCTGACAGTCTCCTTTCCATTACGAGAGGTGGAGACCGTACAATTTGTTTTGCTTACACTAAAGTCATCATAGGAGCTCCCATTGGTTCATAGCGCCGAAAAGGATCATGTAACCGAACTCTCAAAATCACTGTCAGCGTTTCCTCTGAAACCCTGTTTCCCAATGCCCATATCAACCTTATCATCTTTGGTATGCCTTCTAATGATTGACTCTTAATGAACACCAGTGTAAGCGGCAAGGATCATAGAAATCCTTTTCTTTGTTCCCTCGTTATCCATTCGTAAATTTAGTTGGACCCACTTGTTTAAGGTAATGGTCATAACCAACCATCCATCAACATTATTCTTGCCATCCTTTGCATCTAATTATTGCAAACCTGCTCTTCCATTTTGTTAGTCGTTGAAGTATTATTTTTAATCATTTTTTTCTATTTACAGTTTTTCCTGTATATGAAATAATCAATTTTTATCTCGGAAAGCGAAGAAGTAAAGCAAGCTCAAATCTGAACTCTTACATGCTGCTTTCAACAGCTAATCTATTGCACTATTGCATAGTTTGCAATTGCATTATCCCACGGGAAGAGATCAATAAAAGATACAGCAGAAGACCACGGTATTTGCAAGGGACCATTCATGAAGGGATGGTTGGATTTTGTTCTATTGTTAGATTAAGGCCTTGAGAGACCCTTTTTCTTTCTGTCCGGTACTAGCGGATTTTTCCTTCCATCATTGGCAAGCCCCACAATTTCCTTTCCCCGCAATGATAAGCCTGTGAGTATTTAGCTTACTGTGATTATTTTGTTGCAGGAGACTGTGGATTGTGGAGACACTTTCATTGGCAGTCTTAATAATTGTCTTACGGGTTGCGATTTTCCTCCTTTGGCTTTAAACCAACCCAAGCTATGTATTTTAAGTAGAAATATTATATAACAATAGGAAAAAATTTTAAATAGATTTTTTATTTATTTTTTAATTTTTTAACAAATCTTCTTAATTTCTAATATGCAAACTGTAAAGCTAAGATACTTATTTTCTTTGCAAACAAAACTGTAAATATAAGATACTTATTCTCACATTATTAACCTCTTTCAGTACCCTGCTATATTTTCAGGGCCATTCTGAAAGGCCTGAGATTGCTCTGTCAACACCCAATTAATTCCTCACGGTATTCTGAAACTCCTCCATACTAAATCCTCAGTTCTGAAGTGGTCATGTTCTCATAACATATTGTCTGGTTTGCTGTGTAACAAATGTGATCATTTCATCAGCCTCATTTCGATGCACCCTGGGACTCGGGAGGGAGTGCATGTGCATATATGCCCAGAAACTTAAAACTGAGATGATGTTGATTTCTTCTAATTTACTATCATCATAGTACTGCAATCATACCTCTACTTGATTTTTCTGGCTTAACATCATCATGGCGCCCTAGCAGCTGAAGGTAAAGTGCATTATCATCAACAAAGGGTTGTAAACTCTGCATTCACTTCTGACTGTAACCGTGCAATGTCAGCAGCGTTCATTCTAGCTATAATCGTTGAAACATTAACTGACCGTCAACGCATTACAGTGGAGAATTGTGCATGGAAGTTGTACATATTCTGAGTGTTCTTTTCTGATCGTATAACTTCATTTACATCTGCAAACAGACAACATTTGCTTCATTTATGTATTACCCAGCCTATTATTGTCATTTTTCACCTCACCAGAACTGGAAAAATCCATTGTGTTCGACATAACCATTGTTCAACTCGCTTTCGCCTTTGGTCTGCCAATGCACCCAAAATTCTTTCGAAAACAGAGTTCCACCATTCACTGTCATTTACTTTTCTTGGCAGGACAATTTATAATCTTGACCTGAGGTCAGAGAAAATACTTCTATCTGATTGTATCTTGAGTCCCTCGATAGCTAGAGCTTCTATCTTCTCCATAGCAGATCTTCAAGCGAAATCAATTATATTTAGAGACAGAAATAAAAAAACAACAATAGCATTAGTTTAACCCATACCTTGATTCTAATGCTATTTGCTGAATAGTTTTCCCAGTGATTTTTTCAAGAGGCATCATTGCTTTAGCTTGCATAGCAAGTCTTTCAGCTCCAGGAGAAGCTAATCTATGCAAAATATCAATAACACTGGACCCCATTTCAGCAGGCATTACAAGAGGCTTTGATACCTGCACAATTAATCTTCCCTTGATTGTACTATTATCAAATTGAGGACTGTCTAATCTACCTGAAGGACCTTTACGAGAATTTTTAAAAGCTTTTACATCCAAACTCCACTTTTGTATCAGTGCTTCCGCTTCTGCATCCTCTAGCATCCTAGCTCATATGTTATTGTACATGGTCCCAGTTGATTTCTGAAGCTCTGATTCTGCAATCTGCTCTAACGATACCAATTTTAGATCTTCATCTTAGTCCCAACCATCTGTAGAAGTTTGACCAAACTTCCAGACATCAGGTACAAAAAGTTCAGCTTCAGGGCTGCTTACTTCCAATGAAGGCACTCTCTCAAATGGCTTGGGAAGGCACTCTTTGGAAGAGTCTGATCCAATTTCAGAACTCGAACAAACAAAATCTTGATTAGGCATATTAGGAAATTAAGTTGGCAGGGGCTTGCTGCCTCTGCAGCCCCTCTTGTTTTAATATTGCTTTGTGAGAATGCCTTGAGTCTCATGGTTCATAATCGAAGCACCATAATACTGGCTGTTATCTCTCTTTAATTCTGAGCACGTCATGGCATTATGCCTAGTTAATATATTCTCTTCGTGAATGGGATATGGTTGTATTGTGAACAACAAATCCACTGTATACAGCTTGGCATATCAAGCAGCAACATATCTCTTGAATACTTAAATCACTTTAAAATTTGCTTAACTGTATCGTTTATTATCACTACCGGTTATTGCTTTGAGAGAGAGGTTATAAATCCATGTGAATATTGACTACTGAACAAATTTATGGATATAATTCAGCATTCTGGATAACTTATTGTGGCATTCACACTTGGATGGTCTTTTCATCTTTTAATTTAGCACTACTTTGTGATTTGGATCTTAAAATCTATTGTCTCTAAGTTGCAACAAATATTTTACATATTCATCATCATTTGGGATACTGCATGCTACATTGGTAATAACATTAAGAGCGGGAGTCATATTCACATTTTCTTCTGGGGTTGTTTTGACAAATTCGCGGCACTTATTTTCTTATAATCCAAACATCTTTAAGAGTGAATTGCTTTGGTAGAATAATCATTTTAAGCTAACTGTTTCTTTGGATTACCCAATACAGATTCTCACAGATTCCCGCCATCACCCACCCACCCCTAATGACTAGGGTAGTCTATTTCTTTCATCTGAAAAGTGAGGCAAGGCCACCTGCCCTATCAACTTTTGATGGTAGGATAGAGGCCTACCATGGTTGTGATGGGTGACGCAGAATTAGAGGTGACAATGGGTGGCTTGCCTAATAGTTCCTGTAGGCTTTTGCATCCTTCACCTATTGAGTTTGAGCAGTAACAAAACCTATCAGTTAATTTGTTTATATGACAACAATTAATCCCATCGCACACATGAGACTTCTATATACATTGGATAGAAATACCATGAAGATACTAACAGTTGCATTTTTTTAATATGTAAGTAATATTTATGCAGAAAACATATTAAAAAGTGACACTCTCACTAATCATCTCGAGAGAATAATCAGTGTTTCATCAGCCATAGGTACTAATAAATAATCATGAGTGAGAGTACTAGATTTAAGAATTCCAATCCACCTTAATAGTTCTAGCAGTTACTGCATTGCTTTCCCAATCTGTCCTGTTTCTTGCATGTGTAGAACAAAGCAGAATGAAGGTCATCTAAAAATTATAATAATAACTTACAAATCATGTAAATTTATTAGTATCATAAATTTTCTTTAAGCAATACTAGAACTAACATTTGGGCTATGGTTCTTCCTTAGTTATTGCACCCAGAGAAGCAAGTAAGGTCCATTTACGACCCATTGTGATAGAGATGTTATTACATGGGTAATGCTTGTATGACTGTATGTCTTAAAGAAATATAGAATACTTTGCAACAATCAATAATAGTAATATTTTATGATAGCAAATAATGATATGAATGGCTAAATATTTACATATATGAAAGAGATAGCCAACCAGCTAGTAGCCTAACACATTTAATCAATGATAAATATTAAAGATATGCTAGTACTTTGTTCATTTTGCAATTGAGTGCTTTTACTTAATGTTTTGGGCATTTAGTATGGATAAAGGGGTGATCCGGATGATTGACCAATCTTGACTGTAAACCTCTTCTCTCAGCTTACCAAGGGGAATAATATTTAGCCCTAGTCCAATGGGACCTCTCCTAAGGCCTCAGGGTTATAGAAGGGGCACTACTTGGAAGCCCTGAATTGAAACAGTATGTTCATTCTCCCTTGATCATACTTCACACTTTCCACATTACATTATTATCCTTTGATACCATCTCCATTCTTTGGGTTTAATTGACATTGGATCATTGGGATTTGACATCCTTTTATCCACATGATTGAGTAGAACCGAAAAATATTTCCCTGGAGGTTGGTGCAACGAAACAAATGGAAAAGCATAGTATGGCCATAATGAAAGAAAAACTAAAGTCAAAATTCAAAATATGGTCGGAACATAAGTTAGTGTGTAGGAAAAAAACCTAGCAGAAGCTCTACCATCTCCTCATTAGCTATCACCCAGTTCTCGAGCACTTGATGCTCCATCTCATCAAAAGGAACCCTTACATGTCCCAACCCTGATGACCAATAAACTACGGCATTTGAAAGGGTAAATTAAATGCTATATCATAACGAGCAAGCTTTGATCCTTGAGCTATGCACCAAAATACAAAGGATTATAGAAAGGAAGTAAAAGGCACACTAGAGGGGTGGAAAAACCAGGCCGAGCAGGGTGACTCCCTTCAAGGGTTTGATATTTCCATGGTCAAAATCCCTCCATCGCCCAAGTAGATAAAAGGCACTGGCATCTATCTTGGTGATCAAAACTTATTTTTTTTATATTCTTCTCTCTCCTAGAAGTTTGGCGCTTCAAGTCAAGCCGTTAGCGTTAGTGTTTCAGGCATAATTCAATTAAGGCTTGGATGTTGACATCCTTTAAAGTCATTTCAACTCGATGGACCTTAAAACATCAAAATCTAGCAATTTGCATGGTTGAAAGTGCTTCCTTAGGTCTCGTCATCAACCTTATGCAATTCTAGGGCTTGAAAAACCCTAATTCTGCATTAATTCTTTAACTTAGAGCCATTTGAAGATTTATTGCTCTTATTGTTTATCATACCTTTCAAGCAAGCCTTTTCCTTCCTCTTGTATGCCTAATTGTTCTATTGTTGGATCAAATATCGAAAACCCTAGGCTAAAAAATTCACATTATAGGCCTCTTCATAGGTACGTTATTCCTTGTTACAAAGAATCGAGACTTGTTCCTAGTCTGAGTACCTTGATTAAACATATCAACCTTTGATCCTTTTGACCTAGAATATAATTTAGGTGACCTATACTGGGAAGCCCCCCACATGGTAAAATCCCACTAAAGAGCAAGAGGTGGAGTGTTGAGGTGACAATGGTTTGCACCTCATGCTTGTGACTTAGTTTTCCTTTTGTCTTGTGAGGCCTCTCACAAGATCTGTTAGATCTTGAGGCAAGAACAAACATGGAATTGGCCAAAAGGGATCCTAAGGGCATGCATCTAGTGGTAAAATGTATAGGGTGGTCTGACAAAGAGGTCACCTCTCATCTCCATGACACATGCAACACATAAGACCATCTTGGGCTTAAGGCCACTGAGTGGATCCACCTAGGTGACCTAAATGTACTATCTATAATTTTTTCTCCCATCATCTCTTCCAGCCAACTATCCAACAACCCCTAACAGCCACTAGTACTCGATGACAAAGTTCCATTCATATCTCTTCCACCTACATCAGTCATATGTTTTCTTGCCCATTTGGAAAGAGCACATGTTGGAAGGTGGGCTTCCGATCAAAAGGTACTTCATTCGACAAGGCTTACGGAGTAACCTAGAAAGATGAGAGGTTTTGATTGTGGCCTTGTTCCCTCACATTAAATGGGGGTTAATCTTTCACCCTAGTCCAGCGAGACCTCCCCTAATCGCCCAATGGTTATAGAAGGGGAGCTACTTAGAAAACCTTGATTGAGATAGCGTAGTCCCATCTCTCCCTATTCCATAATTACTACATTTCAGCTAACAACATAAGCCCTCTATTCCACCTCCCTTATTCGGGTTCAACTAATTGTTGGTTCTTTGGGATTTGGCACCATACAACCTCATACCTATGTAAGGCAAAAAACTTTTCCCTAGGAGGTTGATGCAGCTAAAAGAACAAGAAAAAGCATATGATGGCCACAAGAAAAAACAAAAGAAGCTCAAAATGCAAAGGATGGCTAGGACATACACATTATCATGTGGGCAAAAGCCCAGCATGAGCTCTACCTCATTCATTATGGTCATCACCCTATTCCTGAGCACATGTTGCTCTTCATATTATGAGAAGGAACCCTTGCATGTCCCAACCCTTGATGGGAAATGAGTTGTCTCATCATTAAGGAAATAATAATTGCTATACATCATACAAAGCAAGCTCTTACCCTTTGAGCTACAACTAGTAATACAAAGAAAAATCAAGAAAAGATAAAAGGTGCACAAGAGGGGAGGAAAAACAAAGGCTGAGTTGGTAACTCATGCATCCATGATGGGGGTATGATGCAAACCATGGTATACTTTGCTAGACCAAGATAGGGGAGCAACATCTTCCACCCTATGGGTAACAGATAGGAGTGGTACCCTATTGTCCAGAGATCCCTCATTCCTAGGAGCTCTTCATCTCAATTCCTCACCCTGGGAGTTTAAATAGGGGGGAAGAGTTGGCTTAGTGTCCTCGATCAGCGATGCCCCTTATTAGGAGGGCTCACATCCATCAGTCCAAGCTGCTCTCTGAAGACAAAAAACTTTCCTTTTGGCAAAGCCTTGGAGAGAATATTTGCAATTTTCTCTTTTGTCAATATGTGATGGAATCTAATGGCTCCTCTTTACACAATGTCTCGAATGTAATGATATCAAATCTCTATGTGCTTGGACTTGTCATGAAATACGAGATTCTCTGCCAGACAAATCTCACTTTTTTTGTTGCAATATATCACTGTAGTGTTTAGGACCTACTCAAACAACTCTCCAAAGAGCTTTCTCAACCAAAGTGCTTCAAAACTAGCCATGCTAGCAACAATATACTCTACCTCAACAGTACTCAACGCTACGAACTTTTGTTTCCTTCTCATCCAAGATATCACGGAAAATCCAAAGCCAAAACAACATCCATAAGTGCTCTTCCCGTCAACAACATTTCGTTCCCAGTCAACATTGGTATATCCATGTAGTCGAACATCTTCAGCATAATATCTCAAACCAAGGGTGATCGTCCCATGCAAGTATCTCAAAATGTGTTTGGAAGCAACCCAATGTGCATGGAGAGGCTCGGTCATGAATTGACTCAATGTGTTCACTGCATAGCATATGTCCGGATAAGTGTTCACTAAGAACATCAAATCCCCAATCAATTGTCTATACTCGGATGGATTTGTCAAATCTGGTCCTACAACTCTACATAGGTTCTTGAAATTCATGTCCATCAGTGTGGCTAAGGACTTGCATTCCATCATTCCAAATCTTTCTAATAGCTTCACGACATATTTTCCTTATGAAAGGAAGATCTCATAGGGCCTTTTCCACACCTCAAGGCCTAGGAAGTAGTGCATGAGTCCACGGTCCTTCATCTCGAATTCAGAGGCTAACTCACTCTTACACTCGATCATCAAAGGCGCACTACTTGTCATAAATAGATTGTCAGCATATAAAACCAAAATCAATGGCATAAATTGGACTACCTTGAAGTAGAGGTTGAGATCGGCATTGCTTTTTATGAATCCAAGCTTCATCAGGTAACTATCTATGCGGGTGTACCATGCTCTGGGTGATCGCTTCAAACCATACAGTACTTTCTTCAACCTACAAACATGTGACTTTCGATCCTCTACTTCAAATCCCTGTGGCTGCTCAACATATACTTCTTCTTGTAACATGCCATGGAGTGTTGTCTTCACCTCCATCTGATGAAGGGTCCATCCTTCACTTGCAGCAAGGGCAACTATCGAATGAATGGTGGTGTATCGAGCCACAAGAGAAAATATATCATTGTAATCTTCTCCCTCTTTTTGGGATAATCCTCAGATCATGAAGGTTGCCTTATATTTCTTAATGCATCCATCAACTCCATGTTTGATCTTGAATAGCCATTTTGAATTCACCACAGGTTTTCCCTTCGGTCTTGGCACAACATCCCAGACGTCATTCTTCATAATTAATTTGTATCCTTTGACAATAGCATCCTTCTAAACTTGTTCTTTTATGGCTTCTTCAAAGGTGTGAGGCTCAAATTGAATCATATTGCTCATAGCTACAACATATCCTCGGTACCTGTGTGGCTTCTTGCTTTCTCTAAATGATCTTTTGGCAAGAATGTCTCTTGACATCCTGTAATGTGTCATGAAGCCAAAGTGGCCTCTTTCTTGGCAGGAGTATCACATGGAGGAGAATCCACTGGGTCCATGGGGTTCCATGGGATCATCAACAATGTCTCTCTCAGATTCAGGCACAAAAGGACAATCCAAAATATCCATATCATCATTCTTCTTCTCAGGAGGAGGATTTGGAGGAAGGTCACTTGCTTTCCCAAGAGCAACATCTTCATTGAACATTACATTTATGCTAATTTCAACCTTCCTTTGACCAAGAATATATATTCTAAATGTTTTAGAATCTTCACAATATCCAACAAACCTTTTCTTCCTATTGCTTCTAGCTTGTTCCTTTTGTCCTTTGCCACATGAAAATATACAAGGCAGCCAAATATACTGAGATGACCAAAATCGGGCTTGATACTTGTGAATACTTCTTCGGGAGTTTTGTTTTCCAATGGTTGATGAGGTACACTGTGAATGTACGGGCATCGAGTGTACGAGCATCGAACCACATATGTTGAAATGAATGAGATGGAGGATGTCTTTCGTCTTATTCTCACGAGAGGGGAATGGTCCCCTTGTCTTCTTTCCACTGCACATTCAGGACATACTCCATCATGTTGGGCATGAACATCGGGAATTGCAGAGACCAATTTCTTCAACTTTAGAAGGGCATAATAATGTAGATGGGCCAATCTTTTGTGCCATAGCTCGCTTTGATGATCAGTATCATGTACCAATGCTAGAAGAGGTCTTCATTGACTCTATAGAGTCCTTAAAATCTAGATCCCTATGTGAATGCATCTCTCATAGGGGTTCCTACTCGCCAAGTAAGTACTTTTCCCTTGATGAAGGCAACTCTCATCCCTTTGTCTTCCAAAGCAGATATAGATACCAAATTCTTCTTAAACCCCGACACATACATCACATCATGAAGTAAAACAGATTCCCCAGAGTCCCAATTAAATTTAACAAACCCAAAACCTTTCACAGGATGAGTGGAGTTGTCTCCAAGAATAATTTTCAAACTTGATTCCCTCTCTACCAAATTAGAGAGAATTTCCTTATACCCAGAGAAATGATGAGATGCCCCAGTATCCCAAGTATTTGGAGAAGAAGAACTATAAAGTGCAAATATAAGAATATATTCAGACTGATTTGCAGCATTACTTTCATACCCGGTGTTTCTTGACTTCTTTTGAGGACGGTGGTCTTCTTCATGATCACTTGGAGCATCTCTTCTTATTCTATCATCTCTATTATTATGATCAATCCTTTGATCATCTCTTCTTCTTTGATTATTAATCTTGTTATTGTTACTTCTAGTGTTGTAGGGTGGACCATTGTTCTTATCAGGGCAATCTCAAGCATAGTGACCTTTCATGTGACAATTCTAACATTCAATGTGTGATGCTTCTCTTTCATTCATTCCTTTCAAATTTTGAGGAGGAGGCTTCCTTAAATTTGATGGACCTCTTTTTCCCTTATTTTTCTTGTTATGAGTGATGAAAGCAAGGGATTCTCCTTCTTTGAGCTTGCGTATCCTACCTCTAGAAACCATCCTTGATTCTTCTTGAGTGAGCTTTCCAACAAGATCATCAAATGAAGGGACAACATTGTTATTGCTTATAGTGGTAATGAAGGTTTCCAACTTTCCCAAATAGGAAGGAGACCTCTAAGGGTCACAATCACCAATTCCCTGCCAGGCACAGTTTCCTCAACTCTCTGCAATTGATCTCTTAGACGAGATATCCTCATAATGTAGGATTGCACAAACTCTCCTTTCTTCATCTTCATATCTTTGAGTTGATCTTTCTAGGATATGATTTCATTCAAATTATTGACTTCATACATGCCATCTAGGTTATCATAAATATCCTTAGACTTTTTCGAATTTCAAACATATGCAAGTAAATTATCTTGTAAACCATCACTTACAATTTGCTTCGCTTTTAACTCACATTTTTGTACTTATTCTTGGCAGCAACGAAAGCATTTTCCGGAGGCCTAGGTACCTGTCCTTGAATGTATTCCAAAACATCATTGTTATCAACCATGATTTCCAAATTGATTTTCCAAGCAACAAAGTTAGATGAGTCACCCAGGTTCTCACAAACAAATCACAGATCAATACACTAGTATTCTTGACATGGTTAAAACCCTCAAAGAGGGAAACAGTCCACAACCTGAGCCAACATGACCACTTCAGGCAATTTATTAATAAACGAATTAGAATTTACATAAGTTTCTCTTATAAACGGTTTTCCTACAAATGACCCTCCATGCTCTTTAAATAGAGCTCATGGACCAATCGGGTGTTAAGCCACAGATCGAGTGTCGGTAATACCGAGGAGAGAATGAACCATCACTTCATGTCTAGAACATATTGTAACCGTCGGATTGCAAGTTACAAAAGTACATAGTAAAAAAACACACTTTACCTAACTCTACACTTGACCAAGTTATACTTTACTATTTCCTATGTGTCGAAATATCCTAACATCCCCACTTAAGAACAACTTCCTAAACCAAACAAGGGTCCTAAGCAATTTCAGTCTCAAAATGAAAAATCATTTCAACAAAATGATAAGGCAAATAAAAACAAAGGGAAGAAGACTGATAGACATTGCCACTTTTGTAATCGAGATGGCCACTTAGAATCCAAATGCTTTAAGAAGATGGAAGCCTTGGAAGCAACAATGAAGAAGCATAACATCCATTTGGAGCACTCTTCGATTTCAACTTCATCTTCAGGAATAGGACTTTTTGCATGTGGTTGTCAAGCATCTCGGCCTGGTTATGCACTAAATGTATCTTCTTCTTCTCATGAATGGCTGATTGATTCTGGAGCTTCTTATCACATGTCCAAAAACAAAGCCATGTTTTCTTTTTAAATGATCGTAACACCAAAAATATATATGTTGGTGATGATAGATCTCTTAGTGTTGTAGGCACTGGAATTGTTCATTTAGACAATGGTCAATTTAATGATGTATTATGTGTTCCAGCCTTATCCTGCAACTTTACCTAACTCTACACTTGACCAAGTTATACTTTACTATTTCCTATGTGTCGAAATATCCTAACATCCCCACTTAAGAACAACTTCCTAAACCAAACAAGGGTCCTAAGCAATTTCAGTCTCAAAATGAAAAATCATTTCAACGAAATGATAAGGCAAATAAAAACAAAGGGAAGAAGACTGATAGACATTGCCACTTTTGTAATCGAGATGGCCACTTAGAATCCAAATGCTTTAAGAAGATGGAAGCCTTGGAAGCAACAATGAAGAAGCATAACATCCATTTGGAGCACTCTTCGATTTCAACTTCATCTTCAGGAATAGGACTTTTTGCATGTGGTTGTCAAGCATCTCGGCCTGGTTATGCACTAAATGTATCTTCTTCTTCTCATGAATGGCTCATTGATTCTGGAGCTTCTTATCACATGTCCAAAAACAAAGCCATGTTTTCTTTTTAAATGATCGTAACACCAAAAATATATATGTTGGTGATGATAGATCTCTTAGTGTTGTAGGGACTGGAATTGTTCATTTAGACAATGGTCAATTTAATGATGTATTATGTGTTCCAGCCTTATCCTGCAACCTTGTATTTGTATATCAGATAACTCATTCAGGTGAAGGTAAAATCGTTCAATTTTCACCTCACGATGTTGCAATTAAGGACCTAACAAATCCTAGACAGATTTTAGCTACTCGCATTGTTGATGATTCTACAAGGTTGTATAAGTTTAACAAGTTTGGGTCATCAAATCTTCCCTCGGTATTTGTTGCTCATAATGATGAAGTGAGGAAACTTTAGCATGAGCAATTTGGTCACTTAAACTATCGCTCTCTTCAGAATCTATGTAAAGAAAATATGGTGACAGGTCTTCCAATGGTATCTTGTAGAGATGGTGTTTGTTTCAGATGTGTACTCAGAAAACATCATCGAGATAGTTTTGCAAAATATGCCTCTTAGCACGCCTCAGCCCCTTTACAGCTTGTGAATAGTGATTTATGTGGTCCACTTCTAGTTGTTTCATTCTCTAGCTACAAGTATTTCTTAACTTTCATTGATGATTTCTCCAAACGCACTTGGGTATACTTCTTAAAACTCAAGAGTGAAGTATTTAACATGTTCTTGGCCTTTAAGGCCTTTGTTGAAAAACAATCTGGACATCAAATTCTTAATCTAACATCTGATAATGGCGGAGAATATGTTAACAACAAATTCAACAACTTTTGCACTGAGAATGGAATTCAAATGCAACATATTGTTCCATATACTCCACAACAAAATGGTGTAGTTGAAGGGAAGAATCACACCTTAAAGAAAATGGCTAATTGTATGCTTCAATCTAAAGGACTTAGTCTTAATTTTTGGGTAGAAGCAATTAACTGTGCAAATTACATAGTAAATCACACTCCTACTAAGGTTTTAAAGAATATCACTCCAGAAGCAGCTATGAATGAAGAATATCGTTCATTATTGGCAAATGATACATGGGATCTTGTTCCTCTTCCAAAGGGATGAAAACTTGTTAGATGCAAATGGGTTTACAGAACCAAGTTTGAACCAGATGGAAAAGTTGATAAACATAAAGCTCGTCTTGTTGCTAAGGGTTTTTCACAAGTTGAAGGCATTGACTATACTGAAACCTTCTCCCCTATTGCTAAAATGAACTCTATCCTCCTTCTTCGTTCCCTTGCTGCACCTTTCAAATGGGAAGTCCATCAAATGGATGTTAAATTTGCCTTCTTGCATGGGGACTTGCATGAAGAAATCTATATGGAACAACCTACTGGCTTTATACAAACAGACTCCAACCTTGTATGTCGGCTTAAGAAATTCCTTTATGGTCTCAAGCAAGCCCCTCGGGCTTGGTATGTCAAAATGGATAGCTTTCTTTTAGAAACTGGCTTTTCTAGGTGTCATTCTGACAATACTATCTACACCAAGAAAGTGAGCAAGTCTCTTATAATTCTTGTTCTTTATGTTGATGATCTTATCCTTACTAGTAGTGATCCCAACCTTATAAACCATGTGAAGTCCAACCTTAAAAAGAAGTCTAAAATGACAGACTTAGGACACTTGCATTTTTTTCTTGGTCTTTAAGTCTTACAATTCAAGGAAGGTATTTCCCTTTCCCAGTCCAAGTATGCCTATAATCTTCTACGCCATTTTCACATGAAAGGCTGTAAGCCAGCCCCTTCTCCCTTTCAGTATGGAACCAAACTTTTAGTCACTTGTACTTTCCCTGAAATTGATGCTACCTTATACCATCAACCTGTAGGAAAAATTTTGTATCTGACTCATACTCGTCTTGACCTTTCCTTTGTTGTTGGCCTTATTGCTTGGTTTATGCAAACCCCACATGAAAGTCATTAGAAAGCAGCTAAAATAATACTTCGTTACGTTTGAGGTAAAGCTCAGTTTGGGATTCATTACAGTGCAGAAGCATCTCCTCTATTGGTTGGTTTCACTGATTCCGATTGGGCTGGTGACCTTGATGATCGAAAGTCTACTGCAGGTTATGTGTTCACTCTTGGTTGAGGACCTATTACATGGGCTTGCAAGAAACAAAGAGCCATTTCTCTCTCTTCAACAGAACCAGAGTATCGTGGTGCCGTAGAAGCTAGTAAGGAAGCCCTGTGGCTTCATCAGATCCTGTATGAGTTTGGCTTTCAGCAGCAGCATCCGACTACACTTTGGTATGATAATCAAAGTGCCATTCAACTATGCAAAGATCCAATCCAACATCAGCGCAACAAATACATTGAACTGCACATGCACTTCATCAGAAAGCTCATTCATGACCATGTTCTTGAAGTGTAATATTGTTCAACAGATGATCAAGTTGCAGACATCTTTACAAAGGTTCTCACAGACGCGACGTTTACTAAACATCGATTTTTGGTTGGAGTTCAGGAAGTTGTTCTTAAGGGGGGATGTTAGGATATTCTGACACATAGGAAATAGTTAAGTATAACTTGATCTAGTGTAGAGTTAGGTAAAGTGTGTTTATTTACTATGTACTTTTTAAATTTACAATCCGACGGTCACGATATGTTCTAGACATGAAGTGATCTGGCGGTTCATTCTCTCCTTGGTATTACCGGCTCTTTGATCCGTGGCTTAGTGCCCAATTGGTCCATGATCTCGATTTAAAGAGCATGGAGGGTCATTTGTAGGAAAACCGTTCATGAGAGAAGCTTATGTAAATTTTCATTCTTTCATTAATAAATTGCCTAAAGTGGCCGCATTGGCTCAGGCCGTGGACTGTTTCCCTCTTTGAGGGTTTTAACCACGTCAAGAATACTGGTGTATTGATCTGTGATCTGTTTGTGAGCAGTGTCCTTTGGTGTTCTCTCTAAGGAACTTACCCTGTAAATTCCTACAATATTGACTTGATTAGATAGGCTACTTCAATTTTTCCGAAGATGATTGCTCTAGCTCTTGTCTCCTTTGGGCTTTTCCTTCACCTTAGCTATGATACCATGTCAATTTTTCACTGCTCTATGATGTTTCAATTACTTTAGCACAATTCAATTTTTCAATTAGCAATCTTTCAATAACAATTAATACTTTTCATTAATCAATAGTAACTGAAGATAGAACAATAATGCAATGACAATAGGAGACAATCAACACATCAACAAGAGACACTAGATTTGGTCAATTACTAGGGAAAAACCCCATAAGGGGGAAAACCCTTCGTAATTCTTCTTCTATTAGATTATCATAAAAATTTTAGTAGAGAGTACAATGAGCCCATACAAAATATGCAACAATATCAACCAAACAATATCATAAATATGATCCCAGCAACAATACTGATCAGATTTAGCCTTCCCATTCTGCGGTCAACTGTGATCAACTGTCAAACTGAAACCCTAGATCCCAACCGCATGGAGGAAGAGTTATGTGTGCGGTTGAGTTGTTCCAACTGCATGCATGAGCCTGTGTTCCTGCGGTTATAACCAGAAAATGTGTTTGTCAAGCCTGCGGTTGGAAACCAAAAACCCTAATCACACATGTGAGCTTCAGACCCTACAATTTTCGACTATACAAACCAAACTTCGCAAACCAAACTTTAGACTTGTGTGAAATTTCCTTAGGAGGCCCCTTTTAGGTTGAAATTTCCTCTAATGTCTATACCAAGGAGATTCCCTTGTGTCGACAAAATTTTTGGCACCGTTAACATTCTGGTACTAGAAGGAGGGCAGCCTGTGATGATAAGTCATCACATTCACATCAAAAACCTTCATACGAAGGCAAAATTTATCCAACTCTTTTAAAATTGGAAACTAGGGCCAAACTCCATGTGGGTCATCTTATTAATCGAAGCTGATATTTTTCTTGGATCCCTCTCATCGAGAGGTGTAGGATTGATCTAAAGATCATCCGATTTTGATAAGTATTCATGGAGATATGAATTTATTTGTGTTATGGAACAATTCGTCAAGGTCGTCCAGCAACCAAATAACCCCCTCTTGTGCTCTACGTTTTAGTATAAATAGAAGAGGACTTTAAGTCATTTGACACACACTCACTCTTGTGATCTCTCTTTATCCTGTTTTGGGTTTGATGAAGATGAGATCTAGAGGGAGTGCCCTAGGATATACGCTAGCCTAATGATGCCCTAATCAGCAGTAAAAGGAAGAAGCCTCATGATGCCCTAATGCTCTAAGGAACATCAAATCACAGTCATGGAAGGAGATACTCTATAATATTGTCAAGAAGGTGAAGGATGATTCCATTACGCTTCGAGGAGAGGCCTATATGCTAAGCAACCTAAAGTTGTCCTAAAGGGGTCATATCCGCAGAGCAAGAAGACTCCTAGGCCACAGTCAATGAGGGTTTCATAGGCACCAAAAAGGAGGCATGTATTCACTGTAAAGAGAAAGGCTTGACAAGCTCTAACTGCAGTCCAATCAAGTGTCACAATCTGGTGCCCTAGACGCAGTCAAGGGAGAGATGCACACACAGTCAAGGAAGAGAGTTATATGCTGTCCAAGGAAGGGATTTAATCAGCAGTTTTAACGCAGTCAAGAGGCACTAATACATAGCCCAATCTAGGAGCCCTAATCCGCAGTTTGATGAGGCTCCTATCTGCCCTAACAACAGTCCAAGAAGGAGGTTCAAGACATTGCTAACAAGGTTCCTAGCAGTTGTCAAATTGTCCATTAAACCGCTGTCCAAATAGAAGTTTAAGATGCGTTCCAGTATGCCCTCATCCGCTGTCAAAGGAGGGCTAGTGTTGCCCTTTGTCACAGTCCTAATGGAGGACATCTTCGCTGCAGCAAATATAGGAGGAAAACCTTAATTGAAGGAACCCTTATCTATGTATGAAAGGACCCTTAGACACAGCAAGGAAAGTGGATCTAAAACTGCAGCAAGAGTAATTATATTACAGCAAGATGCTGTAGGTGGCAGCATATATGTTTGGACATGATTTGTTCCTAGGACTATTTACTTGGTTGATGAATCAAAGTGCCAACAGCATAGTCAAGTATAGCAAATAGCGTTGTAACAAGATTATGTTTGGGTATGTATAAAGGGTTCATCAGATCTGTTGGAAGAATCTCTTACTACAGCTAGCTACTTTGCTAGGCTGCAAGCCATAGCAAGCAACTAAGGTTGTTCCATGACAGAGCTACAGTATTGCCATATGCAGCATGTAGGTGACAACAAGAGAGTGGTGCAATTGATGATGAAGTGCAACATAGCAGTCATTGAGTACAACTCAATGATGGTGCAGCATTGAGTGTAGATCAGCAATGAGTACAACATTAGGTGTAGCTTTGTGATAAGAGCAGCTCAATGATTGGAGCAATATAGTGACAGGAGCAGCAACATGAAGTGCATAGTATGGTCATTAGGTCTAGCACTATGTTGATAAGTGCAGCATGGTGCAGCACGGTGAGGTGCAGCGAGTAGACGAGATGCAACACTATGATAGGTGAAGAAGTCACCTTAGAGAAATAGTGGAAGCAGCATGTCTTCCACTGATCTCATGTACATATAGAAAGTCAAAGTGTTGACTTTTGTTGTAAATGTACTATCTCTCTCTCTCTGCTGAACTATTGAAGAACACAAAAGAAAAATTGATCAAGGGTTTCCCCACATTGGGGTTTGTTCTTAGCTAGCGCCACATCTTGTGTCCTCTTGTCTTGGCTTGTCTTCTGCGATTTATGTTTATGTTCTATCTGCAGTTTACTTTAACGCTGATGTGATTGCTAATTTGGAAAAGATATTGAGCTAACTATGAAAATTGAAATAAATTGCTCTAAGCATAGAACATACCTAAATTTAACATCGTATCAGAGCTGAGGTGAAGACAAAGCCCAAGCAAGAGTGAAAGAGCAATCACCCAAGACAGTTGGGAAAAGACAAAAGGATCAATGGGTTCCTCATCCCTCTTCAAATTCACTGAGGGTGAAGTCGAAGTAGAGAATATTATCAAAATGACGCAGCGGAAGCTTCTGATGGCTTTAAGATCACTTCAATGGGAAGTCCGGATCTAAAGGTGGAAAGAAAGGCAAATGCCTTGGTTGTAATATGTTCAACCATTATGCGAAGAAGTGTCAGAACGGTAGAGACATATCTCTTGATGAAGATAACAATCATTCCAGGGACATCTTCAATGGTCAGAGGAATGACAAGTAATGCAGGTCATCAAGAAAATGGTCGACTCTTCAAAGAAAGCAAGGAACCCTAGGCACTTCATTAGATAGAAGGGTTCTCTCTCAAATTTGGTAGAGACCAAAACAACCATGGGATTATACTTGGAGTCGATGCCACCTATCCCGGAAAGGGTGTAGGGAATGTTACCCCTCAAATGAATGACGGTAACTCAATTCATTTACAAGAATCTCTTTTATTTACCTGATTGCAAGAAGAACCTGGTGTCCATTTTGGCAATGGAAGTCAAAAGGTTTCAGGGTGGATTCATCGTTGGAAAGGTATGTGTTTGAAAATATAATTTTCTAAGATGCTTTTACTCATGGTTTTAGGGTTGGCAATTTGTCAAGTAGCAGGATGGTCCACTAAGGATCATGTCAATTGACATTTTGCATCTATAGCACCGGAGGTCTGTGAGTCAGATGGTGACAGGGATGCCTGAATTCGAAAGGAGCTAGAAAGTACATGTCTGAGATGTACCGAAGGAAAATCTTACAAGGGGACCATTCCCCTCATGTAGCAGGTCCACAGGTTTGGAACAACCTGAGGAGGTTTGAGATTCATGATTGGGAATCTCATGTATACAGGTGGAAGAAGCCCTCTATGGCTTGAAGTAAAACACTTCGGGCCTAATATGAGAGGATTGATAGTTGTTTGATGAAGCTGAGACTCACTAAAAGTGAAGCCGATTCAAACCTTTGTTTGAAGGTTGTGGATGATATACCTCTTATACCAACACCTTCTGAGGACGACCTATTTCAAGCAAGTGCTGACCCTTTCACTTGCAGAAGTAAGATGGAGTTGGATTCCAGATGTGGAATGATAAATTGCAAGCTTGTGACTACCTCGAGGATCTTAACTTTCAGAAGTTATATGGTTGTGATGTCAGACCCGATTTGGGAAATGCCTCTGAGTTTCATAAACTCATTCACGTCGATGTTCTTGGTGAACTTCTGTCCAAACATATGTTTTTCAGTTAGCATGGTGAGCTCATATTTGGTTGAGCTTCACTGGATTGGTGCCAAGAATCTTCTAAGATACCTTCGGGGCACAATCTCTCATGGATTGAGATACACTGCCGGAAATATGAAACCACATGATTATTCGAATGCTAACTGGGCAAGCAGTGTGGAGGATCACTAGAGCACTTCTCAGTGCTAGTTCTCTTTGGGTTCTGCTTCGATATCATGGATGAGCTGGAAGAAGAAGTCGGTTGCTATAAGCACCGCGGAGACCGAATACATAGCAACGAGTATGATCTTGTATGAAGCTACCTAGTTGTGGAAGCTCTTCAATGAGCTATTTGTACACATGATGAATACCACAATGATTCTCTGTGAAAACCAAAGGGGGGATTCGATTATTGAGGAATCCCCTATTCGATGATTGCTCCAGCGGATAGACATCAGATACTACCTTATCTGGGATATGGTAAGTCGATGAGTGAGGAGGCTACATCGCGTTGAGACTGATGTACAAGTTGTAGACATTTTGTCAAAGCCCCAAGGAAAGGTCAAATTTGTGACTTTCCCAGATGACTTAGAGTTGTTGAGAGACCCTCTTATGAGGGTCGAGTATGATGTATTGAGCTCTGGGAGCTCCAGGGGGGTGCGGGGTACTTGTTGGAGTGACATGTGACCACAGGGTGACTCACCATCCCTTGGTGGTGCACTATGTACAGGGTAAAAGGTTCAACCTTCCCCTGTGACTGTGGAATAGGATGATTAGTTCTCCTGTGGGCCAGGATGATTCGTTCTCCATGGCAACTGTGGAACATGATGATTAGTTCTCCGTGGCATCCACTGGACAGGATGATTCGTTCTCCTGTGGACAGGATGATTAGTTCTCTGTGGCAACTGTGGAACAAGATGATTAGTTCTGGGACTCATGGGAAGTACCTCTCATCTGATCAATGAGCAGGGAAATGAGGATAGGACCATCGTAGTACTATCGATGGATGCATTGTTATATCTACCATACTCCCTGTGATAGGATGACCTCCATTGGTCTGGGATCAATATGAGTGGTTTGAGACACTCTCTTGTGATATTGATCTGGGATCAATAAAACTGACTTCGAGTCAGTAAGAGTGATGTGACACACTCTCTTCAGATAAAAATGACTTCGGGTTAGTAGAGAATGGTATGAGACATTCTTGATCAATTATTCTTCTTCATGGTTCAGAAGAGCAGAGCAGAGCAAAGTAAAGTAGAGCTTAGCAGACAGAGCAGTGCAGGGCACCGATGGCAAAGATAGTACAGTTGGACATATGGATCAGCGGATGGAGTTCTCCCTAGTTGAGAGGGAGTGTTAAAATTGGCAACTAGGGCCAAACTCCATGTGGGTCATCTTATTAATCAAAGCTGATATTTTTCTTGGATCCCTCTCATCGAGAGGTGTAGGATTGATCTAAGCATCATTCGATTCCGATAATTATTCATGGACATATGAATTTATTTGTGTTATGGAACAATTCATCAAGGTCGGCCAACAACCAAATAACCCCCTCTTGTGCTCTATGTTTTACTATAAATAGAAGAGGACTTTAAGTCATTTGACACACACTCACTCTTGTGATCTCTCTTTATCCTATTTTGTGTTTGATGAAGATGAGATCTAGAGGGAGTGCCCTAGGATATACGATGGCCTAATGATGCCCTAATCAACAGTAAAGGGAAGAAGCCTCATGATGCCCTAATGCTCTAAGGAAGATCAAATCAGAGTCATGGAAGGAGATAATCTATAACGTTGTCAAGAAGTTGAAGGATGATTCCATTATGCTTCAAGGAGAGGCCTATATGCTAAGCAACCTAACGTTGTCCTGGAGGGGTCATATCCGCAGAGCAAGAAGACTCCTAGGCCGCAGTCAATGAGGGTTTCATAGGCACCCAAAGGAGGCATGTATTCGCTGTAAATAGAAAGGCTTGACAAGCTCTAACCGCAGTCCAATCAAGTGTCACAATCTGGTGCCCTAGACGCAGTCAAGGGAGAGATGCACACACAATCAAGGAAGAGAGTTATATGTTGTCCAAGGAAGGGATTTAATCACAGTTTTAACGCAGTAAAGAGGCACTAATACGTAACCCAATCTAGGAGCCCTAATCCACAGTTTGATGAGGCTCCTATCTGCCCTAATAGCAGTCCAAGAAGGAGGTTCAAGCCACTGCTAACAAGGTTCCTAGTAGTTGTCAAATTGTCCATTGAACTGCTGTCCAAACAGAAGTTTAAGATGCGTTCCAGCCCTCATCCGCTGTCAAAGGAGGGCTAGTGTTTCCCTTTCTCACAGTCCTAATGGAGGACATCCTGGTTGCAACAAATATAGGAGGAAAACCTTAATTGAAGGAGCCCTTATCTATGTATGAGACGACCCTTAGACACAGCAAGGAAAGTGGATCTAAAACTACAGCAAGAGTAATTGTATTACAGCAAGATGCTGTAGGTGGTAGCATATATGTTTGGACATGATTTGTTCCTAGGACTGTTTACTTGGTTGATGAATCAAAGTGAGGACAACATAGTCAAGTATAGCAAACAACGTTGTAACAACATTATGTCTGGGTATGTATAAAGGGTTCATGAGATTTGTTGGAAGAATCTCTTGCTACAGCTAGCTGCTTTGCTAGGCTGCAAGCCATAGCAAGCAGCTAAGGTTGTTGCATGACAGAGCTACAGTATTGCCATATGCAGCATGTAGGTGACAACAAGACAGTTGTGCAACTGATGATGAAGTGCAGCATAGCAGTCATTAAGTACAGATCAATGATGGTGCAGCATTGAGTGCAAATCAGCGATGGGTACAACATTAGGTGCAAATCTGTGATAAGAGCAGCTCAATGATTGGAGCAACACAGTGACAAGAGCAGCAATATGAAGTGCATAGTATGGTCATTAGGTCTAGCACTATGATGATAAGTGCAGCATGGTGCAACATGGTTAGGTGCAACAATTCGACGAGATGCAGCACTATGATAGGTGAAGAAATCACCTTGGAGAATCAGTTGAAGCAACATGTCTTCAACTGATCTCATGTAGATATAAAAAGTCAAAGTGTTGACTTTTGTTGTAAATGTACTATCTCTCTCTCTCTCTGTTGAATTATTGAAGAACATAGAAGAAGAATTGCTCAAGGGTTTCCCCACATTGGGGTTTGTCCCTGGCTACCACCACATCTTGTGTCCTCTTGACTTGGCTTGTCTTCTATGGTTTATGTTTATGTTCTATCTGTAGTTTACTTTAATGCTGATGTGATTGCTAATCTGGAAAAGATATTGAGCTAACTATGAAAATTGAAATAAATTTCTCTAAGCATAGAACATACCTAAATTTAACAAACTCCAACTCCAACACACATTTCAGAGAAGGAAGAATCATCTCCTCATGATCCGGAATGTGCTTACGAGGTTACCTACAATCAACTCTGAAAGATACATCCTATCTCTCGTCAGTTTGCATGGGCACTTGGATTACTCCCTGTTACATTCATTCTCCCTCATAAACGATCGAGGAAAGAGACAATTTGTGGTCGTGTTCTAGTTTCTTCTGTCCAAGACTTGGTTAACTCTTCCCTTAACAAATTGTCCAACTCACTTGAATAAATCTTACACCAAGGGAACGTTGCACCAACTAACATTGAAAATTTGGAGGGAGACAGGGAGAACATTCATATTTCGGATAGTGAAGATGATAACTTCAACGATAACAAACATCTAAATAGTGAAGAGGAAGAGTCTTCTGAATTAGATAGTGAAGAGGAGGAGAATGACAAAGACATGGCTAACGATCACTTGGATTAGATGGCTCAAGGGCCTCTTGCTCTTCTAGGCCAACTTCATCGCTTACCTAAGCACTCGGGGAAGCTTTTGAAAAAGTATGATCCAACAAGGCAACGAACACTGCAAACCATGTAGATGATTTCTACTTACACGTATGAATGCTAGAGGTCTTCTGTGATGATGTTGTTTGTTGGAATTTATAAGTCTGACATTTAGAAACCCTTCATGCACTTTACTGATTTATTCCTACCTACTTGTTCTGTTGATTAACAAGTTATTTACAATGTAAATACTAGAAATAAATACAAATGCATGCTCAACACATTACAGATCAACAACTTAAGGAAATAGAAACAAGCACACAAGTGACACCGTTGTTTTTGGACAAATGTCCCCAGAAAAACCCAATGCGGGAAAACCGATGCAGTTATCTGAGGGTTTGATTTATTAAGCAGTTTCAAAATACAATCTAGATGCCAAATTCGGCTCACCCAACAGAGAAAATCTTGGCAGTAGTACCTCTCTACTCGGAAGCAAATATTCTCGCTGAAACTCTGGGTAAACACTCCGACAGCTCTACAACTCCAATCTGCCCCACGAAACCCCAGTGTGATGATATGAGTGAGTATATTTCACAAGGTCTCTTCCTTTTATATGTTACGTTGAGGAAAAGTTGGGGGTGTAAAACATTGTTCTGCTTGCTGGCTGACCTTGACAAATTGTTAAGAATACAAATAAATTCATATCTCCATGAATACATGTCGGAATCGGATGATCGTTGGATCAATCCTACACCTCTCGATGAGAGGAATCCAAGAAAAATATCAGCTGCCATAAATAAGGTGACCCACATGGAGTTTGGCCCTAGTTGCCAATTCTAACACTCCCTCTAAACTAGGGAGAACTCCATCTGCTAATCCATCTGTCTGTCAGTACTATCTCTGCCATCAATGCACTTCTCTACACTGCTCTGCTCTACTCTGTTGAACTATGAAGAAGAAGAAGTGATCGAGAATGTATAATACCATCTTCTACTGACCCAAAGTCAGTCCCAAATAAAAGAGTGTCTAATAGCACTCTAGCTAACCCGAAGCCAGTCCCAATGAAGAGAGTGTGTCATACCACTCTTACTGATCTGAAATCAGTTCCAAATAAAGAGAGTGTCTCACACCACTCTTATTGACCGAAGTCAACTCCAATTGATCCCAGACCAACATCATCCTAGCTTAGGGAGTACGGCAGTTACATGATGCATCCATCGGTACTACTATGGTCTCTATCCTCATTTACCTACACATTGACCAGATGAGAGGTACTTCCCATGAGTCCTAGACTACATGGGTAGGATGATCTCAGCATGAGAAGGAGGAACCACTCATCCTGCCTACATGTCGCCATGCAGTATCACAGGGGAAGGTTGAACCACTAACCCAGTACACAGCAAACCACTATGGGAAGGCTGAACCACTCACCCTATGGTTTCTCATCTCTCCAAGTACCCCAAGCCCCCCAGAGCTCACAAAGCTCAATGTACATATCATACAGGACCCTCATAAGAGGGTCTCTCCACGACTCCTAATTGTTGTTGGAAATTCAAGAATCTGACCTTTCCCAGGGGCTTTGTTAGAATGTCGGTGACCTACTCATCAGTCCCAAGATGATGGAGCCTTATTGCTCCTCGTTGTACCATATCTTAGATAAAGTGGTACCTAATATCAATGCGCTTGGAGCAATCATGAAATACGCGATTCTCTGATAAACGAATACCACTCTGGTTGTCGCTGAGGATCACGGTAATATCCAACATATGCCCAAATAGCTCACTAAAGAGCTTCCTCAACCAGAATGCTTCACAGGAGACCATACTCGCAGCAATGTATTCGCCCTCAGTGATGCTCAACGCCACCGACTTCTGCTTCCTGCTCATCCACAATATCGAAGCAGAACCCAAAGAGAAAAAACACCCGGAAGTGCTCTTTCTGTCCACCACACTGCATGCCCAATCAGCATCGGAATAACCATGCAACCTCACATCTCCAGTAGTGTATCTCAGTCCATGAGTGATTGTTTCCCGAATATATCTTAGAAGATTCTTAACACCAATCCAATGTGAGTGATGAGGCTCAACCATATATTGGCTCAACGTGTTGATTGCAAAACATATATCCGGATAGAAGTTCACCAAGAACATCAATGCTCCTATGAGTTGACGATACTCAAAAGCATTTCCCAATGGCAAAGATAGTACAGTGATTCCACCACCAAAAGTTGCGGCCTTTAGAGGAGGTCTAGATGAACCTACAATGCAGTTCAGAAGAGGAGGTTTGATGGTCCACACTAGTCAAAGTTTGGATTGTCATCATGTTGCACCTCACCGTGCTGCACCCATGTTAAATTATGGTATGTTCTATACTTAGAGCAATTTACCTTTTTTACTTATTATTATTCATATATTAGCAATCATATGTGCATAAGTAAAGTGCAGATAGAACATTAAACGATCAACAAAAAACAAGCCAAGACAAGAGACACAAGGTGTGGCGGCTAGCCAGGGACAAACCCCACAATGTGTGGGGAAACCCTTTGATCAAACCTTCTTTTATCTTCAATAATTCAGCAGAGAGAAATAGTACAATAAATCTGATTTATATCAGCAATAGCAAACCCTAGATCAGCAACATCAACATTAGCAGCTTCATCATCAAAACTGGGGCAGTCGATATCTCGCAAACTGACCGTCGAATCGGCTTGATTCCACCACCAAAAGTTGTGGCCTTCAGAGGAGGTCCAAATGAACCTACAATGCAGTTCAGAAGAGGAGGTTTGATGGTCCACACTAGTCAAAGTTTGGATCTGCAGTTGCAGCTTCAGGTTCGGCAGCTTCCTTCAAACTAGGGTAGTTTATATCTCGCAAACTGACTGTCGGATCGACTTGATTCCACACCAAAAGTTGCGGCCTTGAGAGGAGCTCTAGATGAACCTATAGTGCAGTTCAGAAGAGGAGGTTTGCTGGTCCACACTGGTCAAAGTTTGGATCTGCAGTTGCAGCTTTAGTTTCAGCAACTTCCTTCAACATGTGTGAGAGAGAGTCTCTTTTCTGCGCAATAGAGAAGAGCCTCTTTTCTGCGCAGGAGAGAGAGAGATGTGATGAGATGAGTGAGTGCAAATGAGGAAAACTCCTCCTGTATTTATACACAACTGTTGATGTTTGAATAGATGCAACTGTTGGGCTTCTCACATGAGTGTAGGTCGGCTTGATAATAATTCCATAATCAAAATAAATTCATATATGCATAAATACTTATCAGAATCAGATGATCTTTAGATCAATCCTACACCTCTAGACGAGAGGAATCTAAGAAAAATATTATCAGCTATGAATAAGATGACCCACATGAAGTTTGGCCCTAGTTGCCAATTTTAACACTCCCTCTCAACTAGGGAGAACTTCATCTGCAATCTGTCTGTCAGCCGCTACTATTCATCCATCAAATGCACTGCCCTGTGCAGCCTGACCCTTGCCTTGCTCTACTTTATTCTGCCTGTTCTGCTTTGTCTTGTTCTGCCTTGAACTGATTTGTACTGCTCTGCTCTGCTTTGTTCTGTTCTTCTCTGCTTTTGTCCGAATTATGAAGAAGAAATGATCGAGGATGTATCATACTGACTCAAAGTCAGTCTCGGAGTATGTACCATTGGTCCTAGACCAGTCTCAACTGACCCGAAGTCAACGTCATAGTGAGTACAACTCCTACCACTGGTCCTAGACCAGTATCATCCTCCATTGACTCAAAGTCAGTCTCAGAGTGCGTACCACTGGTCCCAGACCAGTCTCAACCGACCCGAAGTCAGTGTTAAGTAGGTACCACTTGTACCACTGGCCCCATCCCAATATCGCAGTCTCAGAGAGTGTACGACTGGTCCCAGACTGGTCTCAACTGACCCGAAGTCAGCGTCATAGCATGTATCATTTTCACTGGTCCCTGACCAGTACTCTACTGACTCAAAGTCAGTCTCAGAGTGCGTACCACTGGTCCAAGACCAGTCTCAACCGACCCAAAGTCAGCGTCATAGTAGGTACCACTCCCACCACTAGTCCCAGACCAGTATCATTGATCCCAGATCAATGAAGGTCATCCTAGCATAGGGAGTACGGTAGATATAGCGATGCGTCCATCGGTACTACTATGGTCCCTAACTTCATTTCCCTGCTCATTGATTAGATGAAAGGTACTTCTCATGAGTCCTTGACTACATGGGTAAGATGCCTTGATAGGAGAACTTAATCAGTCCCGTCCTCACAGGAGAACTAATCATCTTGCTACACAAGAACACATCATCCAGGCCTCACAAGAGAACTAATCATCATGCTACATAATCGTCATGGAGAACACATCATCCAGACCTCACAGGAGAACCAATCGTCCTGTTACATAGGACAGCGAAATATCTTGTCCCACAAGAGAGGGAATCATCTTGTCCACAGGAGAGCGAATCATCTTGTCTCACAAGAGAACGAATCATCCTGTCCCACAAGAGAGCGAATCATCCTGTCCACAGGAGAGCGAATCATCTTATCCACAAGAGAGCGAATCATCCTGTCTCACAAGAGAGCGAATCATCTTGTCCGATAAGAGAGTGAATCATCTTGTCCACAGGAGAGCGAATCATCCTGTCCATAGGAGAGAGAATCATCCTGTCTCACAAGACAGAAAATCACCTTGTCCCAAGAAAGTGAATCATCTTGTCCACAGTGTGCACCACCAAGGGAGGGTGAGTCACCCTGTGGTCGTATGTTGCTCCAGTAAGAACCAAGCCCCTAGAGCTCCCAAAGCTCAATGTATGCAACATGTAAGACCCTTTTACAAGAGTCTTTCTTCAACTCCAAGTCGTTCACGAAAATCACAAATATGATCTTTCCATGGGGCTCTGACAAAGTGTAGCGACCTATACATCATCTCAGTGCGATAGAGCCTCCTTGCTCATCAACTTACCATATCCCAGATAAGGTAGTATCTGATGTCTATCTGCTGGAGAAATCATTGAATACAGGATTCCTCAATACTAGAATCCCATCTGTGGTTGTCACAGAGAATCATAGTGGTATTCATCATGTGTGCTCACTGAAGAGTTTCCACAACCAGGCAACTTCATATGAGGTCATACTCATAGTTATGTATCTGGTCTCGGTGGTACTTATAACAACCGATTTCTGCTTCCTGCTTACCCATGATATCGAAGCAGAATCCAAAGAGAACCAGCACTGAGAATTGCTTTAGTGATCCTTCACACTGCCTGCCCAGTCAGTCAGCATTCGAATAATCATGCAGTTTTTATATTTCCGACAGGCTATCTTGATCCATGATAGATTGTGCCCCGAAGATATCTCAGAAGATTCTTGGCACCAATCCAGTGAGACTCAACCAAATATGAGCTCACCATGCTAACTGTAAAACATATGTCCAGAATCCAACTCCCTCTTACTTCTGAAAATGAGAGGGTTTGCACTTGTCAGAAATAGTTCGTTCGCATAAGGTGCTAGTATGAGAGGTCTATCATCCACAATCTTCGGGGAATGGTTTGGATCGGTTTCACTCCTAGTGAATCTAAATTTCATCAAACAACTATCAATCCTCTCATACTATGCCTGGGGTGTTTTCCTTCAAGCCATAGGGGGCTTTCTTCCACCTGTATACATGGGATTCCCGTTCATGAATCTCAAACTCCACAGGTTGTTCCAAACCTGTGGCCCTGCTACCTGAGGGGAATGGTCCCCTTGTAAGATTTTCCTTCGGTACATCTCAGACATGTACTTTCATGCTCCTTTTGAATTCAGGCTTCTGTGTCACCATTTGACTCGTAGACCTCCGGTGCTATGTGTTAATGGACATGGTCTCCAGTGGACTTCCTACAACCCTGAACTCAAAAACATCTTCGAAAATTCAATTTTCAAACACATACCTTTCCATTGACGAATGCCACCATAAAACCTTTGACTTCCATTCCCTTTTCGGGATAGGTGGCATCGGCTCCAAGTGTAATCCCACGATTGTTTCCATCTCTACCAATTTAGAGAGTGCACCCTTCTATCCAATGAAGTACCTTAAAGCACTACAATCAATATGCCAGATTCCCAAAGAATCTGAAGGAGAGGGCCAATACAAGATAACACTTCTTTATCTTATCAAAAACAATATTTGATTCTTCATACCTGGGGTTCCTTGTTTTCTTTGAAGAGTCGACCAATTTTCCTTGATGAACTACATTACCTATCATTCTTTTGAAGATGTCCCAGGAATGATCATCAAGTGATGTGTCCCTACCATTTGGGCACTCCTCATAATGGCCGAACTTATTGCAACCAAGGCATCCACCTTTCCTTCCACCCATAGATCTGAACTTCCCAATGAAATGATGTTTAGATGGGTCATTAGAAACTTCTGCTACGCCATTCTGTTTAGGAGTATAGTAGTCTCCCTCTTAAAGCCTCTACATATTATACATCCGAATGTCTAGCCTTCTTGAATGGTTGTCCTCTTCCTTGATTTCCGGCACTCCCTTTACCTCAGCTATTAGATTTGCCATTCCTTTGATTACCATGAGAGGGATTTTGACCATCGTCCCGGTGTGAGTCCCTTCTATCAGGGCACTCCCTTGCATAGTGACCTGCTTCATTGCAAATATAACATTGTCCTTTTCTTTTTAAATGCATCTAGCCGTTAATTCCTCGAAACCAAGGATTACTTTATTGTTCAGAAGAGTAGTCCTGAACACTTACTATTCGGATGGTAATCCTCCAAGAGTCGTGAGTGCCATTTCCCTATCAGTAATAGTCTCCCCAATAGAGAGGAGATCGTTCTTGATCTCAGTGATTCTAAAGAAGTATGCTTGCATACTCTCATCTTTTCCCTTCTTAATTTTCTTCAGCTTATTTCTAAGAAACAAGACTTGATTTGCATCATTAACTTTAAATAAACTCACTTGTCTATCGTAGATTTCCTTGGAGGTGTCCAGGTCGAAGATGTAGGCCACCAAGCGTTTGTCAATAGAGTCCTGGATATCTTCTTTGCTTTGACTTCTCCGGTTTTCCATTTGTTCCTGGTAGCAGTGGATGCATTTGATGGAGGCTCAACAATATTGCCTCTCGCATGGTCCAACACTCCTTGATCTTCTAAGGTTAGATCAATAGACATCTTCCATTTGTGATAGTCAGTGTTCTCACAGAGCCTGTCCTCTGCAGGAAAGAGTGATGAGGACCCCATAGTTCTTTTAGGATAGTCTTGCCAATCTTCTCTTCGGTGATTGCTCTCGCTCTTGCTCGAGCTTTGTCTTCACCTTAGCTCTGATACCATGTTAAATTACGGTATGTTATATGCTTAGAGAAATTTACATTTCTTACTTATTATTATTCATAGATTAGCAATCACATGTGCATAAGTAAAGTGCAGATAGAACATTAAACGATCAACAGAAAACAAGCCAAGACGAGACACAAGATGTGGCGGCTAGCCAAGGACAAACCCCACAATGTGTGTGGAAACCCTTTGATCAAATCTTCTTTTATCTTCAATAATTCAGCAAAGAGAAATATTACAATAAATCTGATTTATATCAATAGTAGCAAACCCTAGATCAGCAGCATCAACATTAGTGGCTTCATCATCAAAACTAGCGTTGTTGATATCTCGCAAACCGACCGTCGGAACGGCTTGATTCCACCACCAAAAATTGTGGCCTTCAAACGAGGTCCATATGAACCTACAATGCGGTTCAGAAGAGAAGGTTTGATGGTCCTCGTTGGTCAAAGTTTGGATCTGCAGTTGTAGCTTCAGTTTCAGCAGCTTCCTTCAAACTAGGGCAGTCAATATCTCGCAAACCGACAGTCGGATCGACTTGATTCCACCACCAAAAGTTGCGGCCTTCAGAGGAGGTCCAGATGAACCTACAACACAGTTCAAAAGAGGAGGTTTGATATTCCACGCTGGTCAAAGTTTGGATCTGCAGTTGCAGCTTCAGTTTCAGCAGCTTCCTTCAACATGTGTGAGAGAGAATTTCTTTTTTGCGCAGTAGAGAAGAGCCTCTTTTCTGCATAGGAGAGAGAGAGAGAGATATGATGATATGAGTGAGTGAAAATGAGGAAAAATCCTCCTGTATTTATACACAACTATTGATGTTTGAATAGATGCGACTGTTGGGCTTCTCAGCTTACATGAGTGTAGGTCGGCTTGATAATAATTCCATAATAAAAATAAATTCATATCTCCATAAATACTTATCGGAATCGGATGATCTTTAGATCAATCCTACACCTCTCGACGAGAGGAATCTAATACAACTATTATCAGCCATGAATAAGATGACCCACATGAAGTTTGGCCCTAGTTGCCAATTTTAACAACCCATCATCACTATGCTGCATCTCATCACGCTTCATTAATCATGACCATATCCATCACTGTACTGCATTATGTGCCAATGTTGCACCATGTTGCCATACTGACCTATGTGTTGGTTGCACATTGCTTGCTTGTTGTCCCTAGCATGCGTGTTGTCCCTTTACATGCTGCTCTCCTTCGGAGACAGATGCTATGGCTATTCCGGCAGTTCTCGACAGTTCCAGCAGTTCCAGCTGTTCTTGGCAGTTCTGGCAATTCCAACAGTTCCGGGTAGTTCCGGCAATTCCGGCTATTCTCGGCAGTTCTGGCAGTTTTGGCTTTTCCCGGCAGTTCCCAGCAGTTCGAGAAGTTCCGACAATTTCGTTTGTTCCCAGCAGTTCCGACAGTTCCGGCAATTCCGGCAATTCTAGATATTCCTCGCAGTTCCGTCAGTTCCCGGCAATTCTAGCAATTCCGACAGTTCCAGCAATTCCGGCAATTCCCGGCATTTCTAGCAATTCCGGCAATTCCTGGCAGCTCCAGCAGTTCCCGGCAATTCCGACAATTACGGCTATTCCCGACAATTCTGGTAGTTCCGGCAATTCTGGCTATTCCCGGCAATTCTGGGTTTTCCCCATAGTTCCGGCAATTCCAGCTATTCTCGGCAATTCAAGCAATTCTCGACAGTTCTGGCAGTTTCAACAATTCTAGCTATTCTGGCTATTCCCGGCAGTTCCGACTTCTACCCTCTGGATTAGGGAAGCGTTATCCCTTAGGATCTCTCGTTCTACTAAAACCCAAAAAGAAGTAGAGGGGAAGAGATCCCAAGTGTGTTGAAAATGACTTGAAGACTGCCTCTATTTATACTAAAATGTTGAGCGCAAGTGGGGTTTATTTGGTTCTTGGCCGACCTTGACGAATTGTCCCATAACACAAATAAATTCATATCTCCATGAATACTTATCGGAATTGGATGATCTTTAAATCAATCCTACACCTCTCGATGAGAGGGATCCAAGAAAAATAGCAGCTTCCATTAATAAGATGACCCACATGGAGTTTGGCCCTAGTTACCAATTTTAACAATCTCTCATTGGGCAAATTCTGAAAATTATAGATATCATGAAGCACTTCAGAAGTGTCTAGGTCTATGTTATGAAACCAGCTCACAAAAAGATAGAAAAGAGAGATCCATGCCTTAGAATTCAGCCTCTTCGAGGGGGCAACCTCCTTTACATTACATAAATGAACAATTCATCGATGATACAAATGAAAAGACCTCCTTTCTATATATAGGAGTCTAAGGGGTCATAATATAATCATAGCCGACATAACAATAATAATGTAAGGGCACAATAATAACAATAGTGGGCTTCTATGGGGCACAATAGTAACAATATGGGCACTACATGGGTACATCAATATAATAAGTGGTTTGTACTAATAACAATAAGGGTTACACTAGTATTATAGGGCCTAACATGCCCCTCTCCTTCAAAAAGCGTTGTCCTCAACGCTTGAGTAGTTCTTGATGCTTCTGTATAAAATTCTTGTCCTCCCATGTGGAATCTTCAGCGGGTAAGTTCTTCCACTTGATGAGATACTCTGAAATTGATCGATTTCGTAGCTGTCGGTTTCTTGTTTCTGTGATTGCTCTAGGTTCCAATATGATTTTTCCTTCCTCTTCAATTTCTGGCAATATTATTTGAATTGGGATCTTTTGCAACTTTTGAATAAGTGGCCATACTTCTTCTCCTTCTTCCATTCATCCCTTGCTTCATTTATCCAATCTGGTTGGATAATAGAAATAGCACAAAACAATGCTTCCACATCCTCATCCTTGAAGAGTCTTCCCATTCGGTAAGGTCGCCATTTTTTAGTGCATGTAGT
>APFE031023712.1:309280-320074 GCA_000404065.3 Pinus taeda | reverse complement strand
AAGTAGCGTATATCATTTGGATTTGAAAAAGGAATATTTGACTTGATAATACTAATTCACCCCCCCTCTCAGTATTATTTCCAACAAGTTTCACCCTTAGCTATAAATACCCCCTCATTTGTACATAGAAAATGTATTTTCACCTCAGGGCCTCCCACATAGCCAAGAGAGTCTGTAGTCTTTTCTTTGAGGAGTAAGTAGTGGCTCCAACGCCTTGCTAACAGGGTTAGTGATGTATGGTGTAACGATGTGTCTTGGAAATTTCACTTAATTCAAAAGCCTATTCACATGCCAACACATTTTCACACATGTATTGTATTTTTTGTAAGACTGATCTTTAACACTTGTAATGTATGTTTCTTTAACCTGTGTTCTACATCTGAACTAATTCATTCGTTGTAATGCATAATTTATTAATGGAAATGTGTTGTATATGTTGTTAATGTTGTCTCATCTATGTCGACTGCTCTATCGGACATCAGATAGAACTTTCACATGAACCTTGCTATAACAACCATTGCACTTGTTCGGACTTATTCATGAGTGTTGTACGTGTTATCTTACCTTGTATGTTGTGACTATCGCATCTGAGTGGACTACTCCGCCGGAAGTTGTGTATGTCCTTTTGTGTTGTGTCTTCCTAGCCGAGTTGGGACTGATCCCTTTCAACCTGGAACTCACCTTCACTCTCTTCCCCTCACATTGAAAGAACCATCGACACAAGTACACTTACACTCACTAGGAATGGGAACCTCACTTCCGAAGACAAAGCAGACCACTCTCCTATGCTAACAAGCAAGAGTTGAGGCAAATCCTTAAGACAATGGCAACTGGGCCATCATACCCGATGGGACTCCCACACCAAATGGTGTGAGGTCTAGTTGGGACTTCATACCTGGGTGATCCCCTGAAGGTTGGCAGGTCTAGCACCATTAACAAAGTCCTAATGATTTATCTTGCATTAAAAATTACTTATCTAAGTTTAAAACATTTAAATTGCTTAAAGATTGTCAAGTTGATCTAGATGAGGAAAATTGCATATATATATATATATTATTCTTTCAAAGCTTGGTTCTACATATTTTGTTTTAGTATCTACATTTTTATGCCACTAGATAATCTTAGGGGGTTGCCTATAAAAAATGTTCACTTGAATATTTTTGTGACACTCTAATTAGAGAACAAGAGAGGCTATTGCATATTGGAGTGATTAACACTACATGTACATCTAGCAAGGCCCTAGTGGCCAACCAAAAAGATAAAACCAAGCATCCAAAGAAGCAACAACCTCACAAAAACAAGAAAAATAAAGGTCTCGAACACTATCAACCAACTTCTACTCCTAATAATGACAAAGGACCGAAATTAAATAGTAAGAAGACTAATAGACATTACAACTATTATGGAGAAGATGGTAATATAGAGTCCAATTTTTTTTTAAAGATGGATGCCTTGGAAGCAACATTAAATAAGCACAACATCAACCTTGATTCTTCTTCTAACACTTCTTCTCTGAGACATTAAATTTTTTCTTATGGTTTCTCCTTCAATGCAACCTCTATTTCTTCTGATGAATTTCTTATTGGTTCTATAGCATTATATCATACGGCTAAATATAAAGCCATTTTTTCTACTCATATTGATTGTAATGTCCCTAACTCCCAATCGGGCAACACCATTCAACTAATATTGCTTAAACATAATTAAATTAACTACAGAGGTGCATATACTCAAATATGACATTTTTTTAACCTGTGTCTAGAAATTATAATTATTATGAAATGCAGTACTACATGCAATGGAATGTAATTAAATAACACAACGGAAGTAATTATTCATCAACATCAAATTACACAGAACCTTGATACTAGGGTTTTAACATAAAAATAATAATTAAACATGGCACATATAGGTATATCCATACACAGCCATATATAGGCATACATAAGTAAACACAAAGGAAACAATTTGTATAATTATACCACAACCTAGCTAGGGTTAACAGTTGCATATCCCACAAAATATAAGACATGGAACATTTATACAAAAATTACCCATTTTAGGATTTATTATTAGAACATGAAAACACATGTAAAATTATACACAAAATATGTCATGGAACAGAGAACACTTATCTACATCAAAGTGTCAAATGGCTACAGGCTCTCCATCTTCCTCCCAGCCATAGATTGTGTGGCTCATAAAATCAACCACAAATCACCCATGAGTTGGGAAAACAACTCCATAGGCAACATTTGTAAGTCGAACAACAAATCCTTGGCCATGGCACCAACCCCAGCAGCCTCAGTGTTCATCCACAGGCTCACATTTCCCTTATTGGTACCTAAGGGGTGTAACCTAAGTCCCTTGGCGATTCCCACCTTCCATGGCAACTTACGGTTGGCCAAAATGGTCTCCGCCTATAGCTACAGGAGATTTGTTGTTGTCCAGTATCCAAGTACCAAACAATCAAAACCGAACAGCGCCATAGTTGGTGCCAAATTCCAAACCAGGACTCACCGACTTTCACTGAACTGAGTTCCCCACTAGAATTTCATGGCTAACTAGCCATTACCGGAGCCACCAACCTCTTGAAGCCACCAGGACTCACCCAAACATGATGCATCCAATTCAATGTGGTTAACTGAATAACCACATCTTTGAGTTCCACTAGAAATCCATGGCCACCAAGCCATAACCGGAGCCACCAGGGCTCACACAACTAGAGCACCAAGCTCTGAAACCTAGATGCATCCAATTCAGGTGGTTAACTAAATAACAACACCTCAACTAATTCCAAAGTCTAAACTTCAGGACTCCCTAGCTACCAGTCACCAAAACTAAATGACCAGTTGAACAACTAAATAATTCCCTAGTATCCAACTGCACTTCTTTATATGCATGGCTTAACTTCACCATGTGGCACCCTCCTAAGCCACGTGGGCCCTTGGGGTGTACTTTTCACCAAAACACCCAATTATTTCCTTTTTGTCTCTGGAGTTGCACCCCCCATACTATTTTCTGTGGAGTGGGCTCTATAGCCAACATTATTTTATTAATATATGAAAATATGTACAAATTTACAATATACAGCTTGGCACTCCCAGCGACTTAGCCAAAACCAGAATAGAAGTATCTGGCAAACCAAACCCAAAATCTATCTAATGTAACTACATGGCCACATTGGCCACATAATATATCTCGACTCACTAACCTATCGTAACATTCATCCATCTCACCAGCCTACATATTACTATACATATGTTTTACATAGGCGCTCTGGCCTTAATATGGCATAACTCATCCCAATGGCATAATCATGTGGGTACTTCTAGAGACACCCTAGCGTGAATATCCACATACATACATGTACAATGAGGGCTAGGTAGGCTCAGGTAGGGGTATTACAATGATTTTAACACCAAACAAATATTTGTTAGAGATGATAGATATTTTATTTTTGTAGGTGTGGAATAATTCAAGTAGATAATCGGAATTTCAATGATGCATTATGTGTTCCAAGTCTTTCATGTAACCTTCTATTATTATATCAAATCACTTATTCAAGTGAAGGTAAAATAATAGAGTTTTCAACTCACCAAGTTGTAATTAAGGATTTAAAATATCTTAAGCATGTCCTTGCCACCAAATAGTTGATCATATTACACAATTGTACAAGTTTAACAACTTTGAGCCATCATATTTTCCCTTAGTTTTTATTGCTCATAGTGATAACTTGAGCAAAATTTTGCATGAGTGATTTGGTTATCTAATTCACTGTAGCAACTATGTAATCAAAATATGGTGATTGGTCTTCCTCTAGTTTCTTGTAGAGATGGTGTTTGTGTCTATTGTGTTCTTGGAAAACATCATCATGATAGTTTTGAGAAACATGCCTCTTAGCATGCCTCAACCCCTTTACAGGTTGTTCACAGTGATTTATGTGGTCCACTTTCTTCTTTTTCCTTCTATGGATTGAAGTACTTAACTTTCATTGATGAATTCTCCAAATGCACTTGGGTTTGTTTTTTAAAACTTAAAATTGAAGTTTTTGACTTGTTCTTAGCCTACAAGACCCTTGTAAAAAAACAATTTGGATGTCAACTACAAAGGTTAAGAACAAATAATAGAAGCGAATATGTCAAATATAAATTCACAATTTACTACATTGCACATGGAATTCAAATGAAACATATTGTTACATATACACCACAACAAAATGGTGTTGCTAAAAGAAAGAATCATACATTAAAAGAAATGGTTAATTGTATCATTCAACCTAAGGGATTAATTCTTTGGGAAAAATTAACCAATTGTGTGATTTATATAGTAAATCACACTTCTACAAATGCTTTAAGCAATATAACATCAAAAGAATCATGGAGTAACATTAAGACAAATATAAGCCACTTCTATATATTTGGTAGTGTAGCATCGACTCACATTCCTGATGAAAAGAGGAAATATTTACAACCTAAAAGTAAGAAGTGCATTTTTTTTGGATATTCTAAAGATGTAAAATATCATAGACTTCTTCAACCTCAATCCAATGAAATAATCATTAGAAGAAATGTTAAATTTGATTAAAAACTCTTGGCTTGTGAACCTAATTTGGTCGCTATGCCTCTTCATCTTGTGATCCAACTTTAGCATTTGTGCCACTTATCTTCCTATTGCGGCTTCTTCTTCAAATGATGACACTTAGGATGAAAATCCACCTCCACCTACTCACATTCCTCCAAATGAGTACAATGAACATGAACAAGCACCAACGCCACAACTACCCAAATGGGTTTTTTCAACACATGAAGTAGTTGGTGACCTTAACAATGACCCTACAAACCAATGTCGTACTTGTTCACAGTTTCAACGAGCCTCCTCTCTTTTAGCTCAAGTTTGAGAGACTCATGATCCACAAACATTTGTAGAATATTCATGCCGTCTAGAGTGGGTATCAACAATGAATGAAGAATATTGTTCCTTGATGGAGAATGATACTTGGGAAATTGTACATCTTCCAAAAGGAAGAAAACTTGTCTGATGTAGAACTAAGTATGCATCAAATGGAAGTGTTGAAAGGCTTAAGACCCAGTTAGTTGCTAAATTATTCTCTCAATTTGAATGAATTGACTACAATGAAACCTTTACCCCGATCGCCAAAATGAATTCCCTCGGCCTTTTTCTAGCACTTATTTCCTCACATGGATGTTAAATCTACCTGTTTTGCATGGGAATCTACAAGAAGAAACCTATCTATGTTCAGAGTGACTCTAGCCTCATTTGTCACCTTAAAAATATCTCTATGGTCTTAAACAAGCTCCTCAAGCTTGGTATGCAAAAATGGATAGATTTCTTCTTAACACCATCTTATCTAGATGTCATTCTGACCCAAATGTCTACATGAAGAAAGTAACAAGCCATCTCATAATCCTTGTTCTTTATGTTAATGACCTTATCCTCATTGGCAGTGACCCTAAACTTTTAACCCATGTGAAGTCAAGCCTTATGAAGAAGATTAAAATGACAAACTCATGATATTTGCATTATTTCCTTGGCATCCAAGTATTGCAAGCCAAGGAAGGAATTTATCTTTCTTAATCTAAGTATGCATGTGACCTTCTTCATTGTTTTTCACATGGAATATTGTAAACAAGTCCCTTCTCCTTTTCAGGCTGGGTTAGTTTGGAGTCAAGCTTATTGTAACCTGTAATATACCTGAAGTTGATGCTACTTTATATCGGAAATTAGTTGGTAGCCTCTTATATTTGACTCATACCCATCCTCATATTCCCTTTGTTGTTGGTCTTGTTTCCTGGTTTATGTAAACACCACATGAAAACCATTCGAAAGTAGAAAAAATGATACTTCCATATATTTGAGGTGCAATTTAATTTGGGATACATTACAGTTCAGAGGAGGCTCCTTTGTTGGCCGATTTCACTGATTTATATTTTTTTGGCGACCTTAATGATCGAAATTGCATTGTAGGATATGTTTTCAGTCTTGGTTAATGGCTATTGATCTATGGCTTAACACCAGATTGCTCCACGATATCTATTTAAAGGGAATGGAGGGTCATGACATATGATCAATTGTGGGAACTCATGTAAAATATTTTTCTTACATTAATAAAATTTCCTAAAGTGGTTCTGTTAGTTGGAGTTATGGATTGTTTCCCTCTCAAAGGGTTTTAACCACATAAAAATATTGGTTTGTTATCTTTAATCTAGTGGTGTGAGTGGTGAGTGGTTACTAAAGGTATTCGTCCTCTATGGCATACCATGTTTACCCAAATCATTATTTCTTGGTATTGTTGACCATGAACTCACATGACCCCCTATTTAGATGGATTCCAGAGGGGGAGATAACCCCCAAAAATAAAAATGAATATTTTTTTCTTCCGTTTTTAGCAACTTTTGACACGGCGTTTTTACTTTTAGCAATTTTCTGGAGTCTGGTGGTTTAGCAAAATGGTTTTGTAATTTTGGTTAAAGAACTACGATTCTATTCTAATGTAGGGTTTATGGATGCACCAAGATATACATATTGTATTGTAACATTATAGAGACATAATATATTGAAAAAAAATCTAGTTTTCCCAATTTTGGGTTTCTAGGGAAAAATCTTTGTTTTAAATGTGTGAGTGTGTCATTTCATCTTTTATTTTTTTATTAATAACTTGTTTGCATCAATTAACTATACATGGTTAAAACCAATAGGAATAAATAACCCTAAGGAAGACAAAAATATTTATGTGGTTAGCAATAATGATTAACATTCTAAGTTAGGAAATAATATTAAACAGAGCAAAAAAGGACCTAGATATGTATCATATGCAAAGAAGATGAAGAAACAATATTAAATTTGTTCATAAAATGTCAGCTGCTAAACAAATTAGGATCAAAGAACAAGTGTGAAGAATAATTGGATGGTGATATAGTTGAAGAATGTTTATGGCATTGGTCAGCAAGAGAGTTTAAGAAATGGTGTGTTGTGCCATTTTTGATAATATTAGGAGTGCGGCTAGCGATGAATTCATCACTTTTTGAAAAATGTTGTACCATCCTTCCAAGTTTCATTGGCACATTAGAGCTTTAGCCATGGCTTAAATATTTCTAATTATATGGAAGAGAGAAAGGGAATTGGCAAAGATGGTTATAAAGAGAAGGCATGTGCCTATTTTTAAAGTTGAAACTAAGGAACATAGTAGTAATGTAGAGTGCATTCTATATATTTTTAAAGAACGTGTGATTAAAGGTACATAGTAGTAATGTAGAATGTATTCTATATATTCCTAAAGAACGTACAATTAAAATGAATATTGAACCAGGACCAAGTTCAAATGACTTTATAGAAATGTACCATAAGACTTCTCTCGAAGAATCCAATGTAGAAAAATGTAAGGAATTAACTAGCATTTAGAGACTCCACAATACTGATTAATCGATTAAGGCCCAATGTTGAAACACTAATTTAAAAACTTAACCAATTAAAGGCATAGCAAAGTATTTGGATCTAATCACCTTAATGCATGTATACAAAGAAAAAAACATAGATGTAGACCAACTATCAAACTAAGGTCATTATGTTGTTGAAGGAAAGGTGATAACATAAGAATTAAAAGAAATATTTTCTTCCATATGAAGGTAATTGTCCATGAAGCAATTCTAAAATTATGAGTTTTGATGATTTTCCATATTTTTATTTTCTTGCAAAAAACGTCAAGTTGTTGATAGATGTATTGCTTTATAGTTGAAGAATACACAATATAGTTTTCACCAAGTTTTCTAGAATAGATTTTGTACTAAGATAAATATTATAGAAATAAATTATTTTTTAAATCTATAGATGAAATAAGGTAATGGTATCTCAATCTCTTGTTCAAATTATAATTGCATTAGCACATTTGTGTTGAAGAATCTAAGACAAGATGACATTAATGATTTTTCTAACTATGATAACTACTTGTGATGTCTTTTTACTTATTAGGATTATCTTATTATTATTATTATTTAGTGTGTTCTTAAATCATCAAACAGGTACCAAAACAAGAAGATCAACAAGATGTAGGCTCCAAGCCAGGGAAAAACCTCTCCTCTTGAGAGGAAAACCCTTCAATCTTTTCTTATAGATTCTTTATAGACGAATACCAAGACCCTTGACCAACACTTTAGCTCTTCCAAGACCAAGATCAACTTCTCAAGAATGTGCTTTCTTCATTGTTTTCCAAACCCAATAGAATATCTTCCAGCAACACTACTTCGACCTCCAACCACAGCTTTTCGGCCCTAACTGCAGATCTACAACTTCTGCCCCCTGGCAGCAACTGCTACTTCGCACGTGTGGACTAGAATTGCTTCTTCTTTGCCTCTAGCTGCCTCACTTGACCTAATTTGTCTTCTAGATCTAGAAGGGGACTTTGTTGGCCCTTCCTTCAGCTCTTTTTCACCAAATCGAACCTCCATAATGAAACCCTAGCCCAACAGCAAAAACCCTAGCGAAAAGCTGCAGAATTTTAGCCCTCTTCTTCGCACGTGTGGAGAGAAAGAGAGAGAGAGGAACCCAAAACACGTCTTCTCTTTCTTTTGCCTTCTTCACTGCCCTTTCTTGCTTATTCCTTTGCATAAGAGAGAGAGGAATGAATGTGTCCAAGTGAGGTCGAATTGTCTCATATATATAGATCTTTCATGGGTATGAATTCTAGCTTCTAGGTTGACTTGACAAGTTTCCTTGCCGACTTGGTCTTGGAAGGCTCAGTAAAATACAAAAATAATTATTTTTACAATTTACAATATGCCCGATGGGGTCTTCATATTATGACAATGTCCCTACTTGACTTCTTGACCTAGGACAACCCTAGAAGAACTTTCAATTAATGCTTGACTTATAAAACAAATTTCTTGGGCAAGACACCCAAGCTCAATAATAATAAAAATATTTTTTCTTTCTTTTACAAAATACAAGAATCAAAAGTACATTTCATAATTATGAAGACCAAACCTAGCTACACTTTCTTCAACACTCCCTCTTAACTAGGGAGGTATTCATAAATGGTACATGGCTATTCTCAATACTGAAGAGATCTCATAAGAAGAGTCAAACTAGTAATCCATTTGTATAGCATCATTATAACCAACATTTTCACATAGCAAGGCCTTGACTAACAGCTCTATCTCTCAATAGATCGGATCACAATGTTAGCGAGACCAATGATTATAGACACCTTCATCATTGTCTCTCAAGGTACATACCCACCCGGGTGTTCACTGAATATGAGCTTCTAGGACTATTATTATCTTGGGTTCCCAACCCTTAAAGAATATCAGTTCTCTTGCCTACTCTTATCTTGGATTCCCGACCACATCCTCAAAGAGTATCGGATGCCAGATGATTACTCAATCCTCCATTCGTTCTTCCAAAATGAAGACAAGAATGATGTGTCTATCTCTCCCTCTCAACTAGGGAAGGTATGTCAACCAATCCAAACTTGTTTCTAAAATACACAAGCTTCTTATTGGGAAGATATATTGTCAAAATATCGGCAGTTTGATCATCAGTGGGGATATACTCCAGCTTCGGTACACCATCTTGTACCAACATTTTAATGTAGTGGTACTTGTTGTTTATGTGCTTCATCTTTCCATGAAATATCGAGTCCTCAAACACTGTTATACAGTTGGTACTATCACAATGTATTATGGTAGGGTCCAATGGTCTTACAAATAAATCAGATAACATCTTCCTTTACAAGACTACTTCCATGCTCACTTCAAAGGATGCAACGTACTCGGCCTCAACACTACTCAAAGCCATTGTCTGTTTCTTTCTGCTCATCCAAGAGACCATGGAGGATCACAAGCTAAAACATCCTCCTATAGTGCTTCTTCCATCCTTCTCGCTACCTCTCCAATCGGAATCAATAAATCCTTCTAGATGAACATCTTTTCCTTTTTCATACTTCAAGCAGTAGTGGATGGTTCCCTGCAGATATCTCAATATATGCTTGGCAGTTATCCAATGATCATGTTTAGGCTCCATCTGAAATTGATTGAGAACATCTACTTCAAAACATATGTCTAGACGAGTATTCACCTAATACATTGGGAGCCAATCAGTTTTGTGTACTTAGTAGGATCCATTGAACTGGATTCAGAATTCCTTAACATTTTCAGGTTTGTGATCATCAGAGTTGTCATGGGTTTGCATTCCATCATATCAAACCTTTGCAATAGCTCGGACACATATTTTCCTTGTCCCAAGAAGATTTCATTCAATTCCTACCAGACTTCCAGTCCCATATAATAATGCATAAGTCCTAGATCCTTCATATCGAATTCGACTGCCAACATTTTCTTACACTCTTGAATTATCTCTTCATTAAACAACGTAAACTTTGAAACAGGGACTAATACTGTTAATCGTTTCGTAGAGATAGCAAAAAAGTGACCCGATTTTGAAAAGGGGCAATGCAGAACACACATTTTTTTTAGAGCATAGTTTTTTGCACTTTCAATAACTAATACGATTACCCGTTCCGTAGGGATAGTAAAAAATTGACCCGATTTTGAAAAATGGTGATGCAGAATACACTTCTTTTTCTTCGGAGCATATGTTTGACACTTTAAATTTTCTTATATATCAAATATAAATATTTGTTTTTAAATGTTAGTGATTTTCATGCTAATTTTGAAACATGTTGATGCAGCGTACCTTTTTTTTAGAGGACTTATTTTTCATACTTTAAAATTTATTGTGTCCAATTTTTTTTGAAATTATGATTACTTAATGAATTTT
>APFE031023712.1:263195-308498 GCA_000404065.3 Pinus taeda | reverse complement strand
TGTTTTTTCATTGTTTTAATTTTTTTAATTTTTATTTTATTTCTTGTTTTCATTATTCTTTTGAAATTTTAATGTTTTTCGAGGTCATGATAAATTCTTTTACGCCATTATTTCGAAATTTTGAAATTTTGCCCTTGAAAAAAAAAGTGTTATTCGAGCGTCAACACTTTTCGTTTTGAGGGTTTTTTTGCACAAAATTTACGATTAAAAAAAAAAGAGTGTGATTCAAACATCAACACTTTTCCTTTTGAGGGTGGTTTTTGGACAATTTTTCCACAAAAAATTGATTTTCACCGCCATTTTTTAAACATGTTGAAAATTTACCCTTAAAAAAAGGTGTTATTCCAACATCAACACTTTTCGTTTTTAACACTGTTCTTGATGTTTTTACGGGGTTTTTGGCCAAAGTTCCCGTTTTGAGTTTAGAGTTCATGTTTCAAAGTTTACATTGTTATTACCAGTTAATAGAAGATCATCTACATATAGAAGAATGATGACAGTTTTATCATTCTCTACTTTGATGTAGAGATTGGGATATGGCATGCTTTTCCTGAAACCCAACCTTTGCAAGTATGCATCCATTCTAGCATACCATGCCCTAGCTTGCTTGAGGCAATTAAATGCCTTCTTCAATCTACATAAATGAGTTTCTCTATCATTTACTCTGAATCCCAATGGTTGTTCTATGTAGACTTCTTCATCTATGGTACCATTCAACAATGTTGTTTTGACGCCCATTTGATGTACCTTCCATCCCATTGATGTTGCTAGAGATATCAGAGATCAGATCATGGTATACTTTGTTGTGGGAGCAGAGGTCTCTTCATAGTCAATGCCTTCTTCCTGAGAGAAGTCTTGAGCCACGAATCTAGCCTTGAATTTATCTATGCTTCCATATGCAACATGCTTGATCTTATGTAGCCACTTAGAGGTTACCACTGATTTGTTTTCCGGTCTTGGAACAATTTCCCATACTCCATTCTTCATAATAGATTGGTATTCCTCATTCATTGCATTCTTCCATTCTTGGTGTTTGAATGCTTCTTCGAAAGTGGAAGGTTCATTTTCAATGAGCTTTCACATGTATGTTGCATGTCCTGAGTATCTTTTCAGTTTCTTACTCTCCCTTAATCTTCCTCTTGCGGTGTGACCTTCTACTTCTTGAAGTGTAAAATTTAACTTGTTAGGTCTCTTCCTTCTTTCAAGGAGAGAGATTGGTTCACAGGGACCGTTCAGCTACTCCATTCTGCTTGGGATTGTATGGAACTGTAAGCTCCCTCTTAATCCCAACCTCCTTACACAAATCAATGAGTTCTGTGGAAGTATACTCACCTCCATTGTCTGACCTTAGAATCTTTATCTTTCTTTATGTAAGATTTTCTACCTCTACCTTGAATTCTTGAAATTTTATGAATACTTCGTCCTTGGATTTAAGTAAATAAACCCAAGCTTTCCTTGAATGATCATCAATGAAAGTAACATAATATAGATGACCTCCAAGTGATTTAGACATGGAACCACATACATCAGTGGATGAGATCTAGAATCTCTTGAGCTCTAGATGTACTGTTTACAAATGGTTTCTTTGCATTCTTTCCCAGAGCACAGCCTTTGCAGACCCCTTCATGGTCTTCTTTGAGATTTGTTATCCCATTTACAATGGAGTTTAGGGTTGGCAAGATCTTGTAATGAATATGGCCCAATATTCTATGCCAAAGTTCACACGGACTTATCTCGATGTGGACAAGTGTTTGATTTACAGGAGATGAGAGTCTGTAGAGTCTTCCTTCTCAAACTCCAATGGTTCTAACTTTTTCAATGCTAGAATATTTAGCCCAAACCACTACTTTACCATCTATAAAAGCAACTCTATCTCCTTTTTCTTCTAATGATGAAACATAAATAAGGTTTTTTCACAAACCTGGAACATATAGAATGTTGTTGAGATGAATATTACCTCCTTCCAACTCAATTGATGTAGATCCAATGCCTTTTTACCAGATAGCTCTTGTTGTCACCAAGCTCCACAGAGTATGAGGACTTCCCTTTGGATAGGGTTTTGAGTTGCTTGTGATATCCAATGATGTATCTTGAAGCTCCACTGCCTATCAGCCATATATTTTCATCTTGAAATGTTCGGGTGAGGGCTGAGAACAATCCTTCATTCTTTGAAGATTTGAGATCTTTTGAACAGAAGAGATTATTCCATATTGCCTTGAAACTTTGCTTGATGAGACTTGCTAATGATGAACACTTATTTTCAAGCTTCTCCATAATAGAGTTGACCTTCTTCATGCCTTATGCAAACCATAGCTTTGATGCCATGTTGAAGAATCTAAGGCAAGATGACATTAATGCTTCTTCTCACTATGATAATTGTGTGTGATGTCTTTTTACTTATTAGGATTATCTTCTTATTATTATTATTATTATAGTGTGTTCTTTGATCATCAAACAGCTACCAAAACAAGAAGATCAACAAGATGTAGGTTCCAAGCCAGGGAAAAACCTCTCCTCTTGAGAGGAAAACCCTTCAATCTCTTCTTATAGATTCTTTATTGACGAATACCAAGACCCTTGACCAACACTTAAGCCCTTCCAAGACCAAGGTCATCTTCTCAAGAATGTGCTTGCTCCACTACTTTCCAAACCCAGCAGAATCTCTTCCAGCAACACTACTTCGACCTCCAGCCACAACTTTTCGGCCCTAACTGCAGATCTGCAACTTCGGCCCCCATGCACTAGCTACTACTTCGCACGTGTGGACTAGAACTGCGTCTTCTTTGCCTCCAGCTGCCTCGCTTGACCTAATTTGTCTTCTGGATCTAGAAGGGAACTTTGTTGGCCCTTCCTTCAACTCTTTTTCACCAAATCAAACCTCCACAACGAAACCCTAGCCCGGCAACGAAAACCCTAGCGAAACGCTGTAGAATTTGAACCCCCTTCTTCACACGTGTGGAGAGAAAGATAGAGAGAGGAACCCAAAACACTTCTTCTCTTTCTTCTACCTTCTTCGCTACCCTTTTCTACTTCTTCCTTTACATAAGAGAGAGAGGAATGAATGTGTCCAAGTGAGGTTGAATTGTCTCCTATATATAGGTCTTCCAGGGGTACGAATTCTAGCTTCTAGGCTGACTTAACAAGCTGGCAGGCCGACTTGGTCTTGGAAGACTCAGTGAAATACGAAAATAATTATTTTTACAATTTACAAGATGCCCACTAGGGTCTTCATATTATGAAAAATTCCCTATTTGACTTCTTGACCTAGGACAACCCCAGAAGCACTTTCAATTAGCGCTTAACCTATAAAACAAACCTCTTTTGCAAGAAACCCAAGCTCAATAATAATAATCATTTTTCTTTCTTTTACAAAATACAAGAATCAAAAGTACATTTCATATTTATGAAGACCGAACCTAGTTACACTTTATTCAACAATTAGGAGTGTCATTTATTTATTCTTAAATATGAATTGGATGTTTTTTTGTGGGGGTAGGGGGGGGGGGCGAATGAAAGAAAGAAAAAACAAGGGGGTGTCATTTACACACAAGAAAAGGTTTGAAGGCAACATGTTTCAAACTCACGTGATCTAAAATAGATTTGAATAAGTGAATGGTCATAAGGCTCACTATCTACAAACATATTTTGATAATTAGTGAAGGTTAAACAAACTATAAAAAAAAACAACGTAAGAATTTTTAAAAATGCAACAATAGAGAAAAAATGAATAATAAAATAAAATAAATGAATGAATCTAGGAGAGGAAAAGAAAGAGGGGAATGGGAATTGAAAGGTTGGTCTCTTAGCCTTTACATTACCCCCAATGCTCCTATATCTCCTTGTGATTTGACTCTCAAAGGGCCTTTTGTTCAAAGATCTAAGAATATAAAAAGCCATGAGCTAGATTATAACCAAAGATTGTTGAAATTAGAACTAAGCAACCATTTGAATGTTGGTTTTCCCATTTCGGATTTCAATGCAAATATTGCGTTCATATGTGATGGAGTTTCTCTTTTGATGAATTTTGTGTTATTTTACATCTGAATTTAAATGGAAGTTGCCCAAGGTTTTCATTGTTGTGACTAGTTATTTTAGTGGTGAGGGTGCATCATATAATGTAGTTTTGCAATTTGCTTCTTAGTTTCATTCTCTTTAGCATTTCAAAAACACCACAACTCTTAACCCCCTCCCTTCAATGTATCATGAAATTAGAAATCAATGGTTTCCATTAGAGTTGTTCATTTGGGGGCTAATTCCATTTTTTCAAATTTGTTAATGGTTGGAATCATTAAAAATATTTTTTCCTTTTTTCCTTATTCAAATTATTAATCTTTATTTAAGAATTTTATAGTTTATATAATAATATTATATAATTTACTTTAGCTAATATAATAGTTAAAATTATAATTTTTGGCCTCATCTTTTCTCTTTTTTCCTCAAATTTATTATATAATATAATAATATATTATTAATTTAGTTTAAAGGTTTTTGTCATTCCCTGTCTTTATCTATTAATTTCCTTATTTTTTGGGTTTTTTCTATTTCTAACAATTACTTTCCTTTACCAACTTAATAGTTTTTTAAATATTGACCAAATTATTTTTAATATTTTCTTATATATTGACCTCCCGTAATGTTTTTATTTTGATTAAAATAATTTATATATTTTTTAACAGGTAATTCTAGAACATGATGCATCTCTGCTATTTAAACCTAAGGATAAATCGATTGTTTCATCTTGGTCCTGAGGATGAACCACATTAGAGGATTCAAAATGTCGACCTGCAAATAATGATGATGTGATTAATCCAAAAATCAGTTTCAAAAATCAATATGGATCACAAGAGTGATATCAAATGTTGGAATCATTTTCCAACAAAACTCCTTCACCACAGTTGCCCATAGTTTGTTGAACTCATACACAATAAAGAGGCCTCTCTTGAGGCTAATCATTCCTTTGCTCTACTTGGATGATCGTACACAACCAATCTTTATCCCAAGAGGTTGTACATAGTGTGTACAAGTTGATTAAATGAACTAGGCATTGGATTGTGCATCCCCCTCCTCTCTTAAGGCTATATCATTCCTTTGCTCTACTTGGATGATCGTACACAACCAATCTTTATCTCAAGAGGTTGCATATAGTGTGTACAAGTTGATTAAATGAACTAGGCATTGGGTTGTGCATCCCCCTTCTCTCTTGCATATATGTTGGTCTCTTTTAGTGAATTTGAAAAGCATGCCAAAGGCATTAGTTCAAATCTATTAACGCAAGAGAACAAAATGCGTCCTAAGCCCTATTGTAGATCATTAAAGGCTCAAACATGAGGACCCAAGTTTCGATGGTAGAAAGGAAGAGGCTATGAACTCCAAGATTGCATTTGTAAAGATAAAGGTCATAACAAAGTTAGCATGCTCATCAAAGGAAAGAGCAGTAGCAAAATAAGAGGGCATCACACCACCCACAACTCCATCTTTCTTGTGGTAAATTGCAAAAGGGCGGCAATGAGGAAAGTTCAAAAACTCAACTTGCACAAAGTTTCACTTAGAAGTGGCAAATAGATTAGTCAAAATTGGAAGAAGAACAAGAGACATACATCAAACAAGACATTCCTCGTGTCACTATTGCAGGAGGAAAGGCCATAGTGTTGTTATTGTTCTTACTCGGGAGTATGTTCATTTAGCAAGAAGAAAGGCCATCAAGTGACATCTTGCTAAGAGAAGCAAGCTAGATTATTTTTAGAGTAATGGCAAGAAGACTTCCCCAAATCAATAGTGAATTCAAAGGCAAGTGTGGGAAGGATTATGTCAAGTACTACATATGTTAGTGCCAATAACTTTTTCCATCGCTACAAGTTGAGTAGGCATTGGGAGAAAAAGTGTTGGAAACTTCATCTAGAGCTTCATCTTAACAACTGTACAACAAAGAGAAGAGTGTGGAAAGTGAAGCATAACAAAGATAAAGAACTCTACTACATCCCCAACTTAAGGAGAAGTTGGCCAAATAATTATAGTAACACGAGAGGTACTTATCACCATTAAATAAGTCGACAAGTTGATGCTAGCAACCAAATTATTCATGTTACAATGGTTACCTACAATATTTAAGTCGACAAGTTGATGCTAGCAACCAAATTATTCATGTTACAATGGTTACCTACAATATTTTAGAAGTTTCCCTTCATTCAAATGTATCTAAGCTCGGTGCAAGGAGGTAATCCCTTGTACTAGTACCATCCAAATCTTGAGGCATTCCTAAATCCTCAACATTATAGTCTATTGACAAGTGTTGTCTCCATCTATACAAGCACAAGATTCATTGAATTCTTTGGACATAAAGAGTTTCCATGATTGCATACCATGAAGGTTATTCAAGTGACATTGTCACAAGGACAGTTTTGGTAAGCACATGCAACAATGAAGAATTTTTTCCATGGTGGGAAGCAATTTTTCCTAGCTTAATAAGGCAATCCCCACATCCTCTTATGGAATTGCTACTTGATGGCATAGGTTGTTGGGATAACACTAAACAACAAAACCAGAATTTGACTTGGCTCCCATTGATTTCCGAGAAAGATCATCTCCAAGTTTAAGAAGGGAAGAGACTTGCACCTTGAAGATGGAAATGAATTATAATGAAAGCGTTTGGATTTGAAAATTGCTCAAAGCCAAGAGTCATTGAGAAACTTTTGCATTAAGAGAATGAGCAAGCCAAACAGCAAAGTTAGATCCATAGCCAAAGTTAGAGCTAGTAGCGAAAGCAACAAGCCAAAGCCGCAAGCCAGAGCTAAAGTTAAAGCTTGGTGCAAGGAGGTCAATGGTAATCCCTCGTCCTAGTACCATCCAAACCTTGAGGGATTCCCTCATCCTCAACACTACAGTTTATTATTGAGTGTTGCCTACATCTACAAGCGCGAGATTCATTAAATGCTTTGGGCAGAAAAAGTTTCCATGATTGCATACCATGAAGGTTATTCAATTGACATTGTCACATGGACAAAGTGTTGGTAAGCCCATGTAGGAACAAAGAACTGTTTCCATGGTGGGAAGTAATTTGTTCTAGCTTAATAAGGCAATCCCCACATCCTCTTACAGAATTACTACTTGATGGCATAGTTTGTTGAGATCACACTAAACAAGAAAACCATAATTCAACTTGCCTCCATTGATTTCCAAGAAAGATCGTCTCCAAGTTTAAGAAGGCAAGAGACTCGCACCTTGAAAACGGAAATGAATCATAATGAAAGCATTTGAATTTGAAAATTGCTCAAAGCTAGGAGTCATTGAGAAACTTTTGCATTGAGAGAACAAGCAAGCCAGAAAACGAAGCTAGATCCATAGCCAAAGTTAGAGCTAGTAGTGAGCGCATTGAGCCAAAGCCGCAAGCCAGGGCTAGAGTTGAAGTTGTTGCGAAGAGCCAAATTTAGAGCCATGTTCCAAAGATAAAAACAAAAGACACATTGATTTAAATTGGTCCTCCAAGCTATTGGAGACCAAAAACCCTCTCAATGGAAAGGTGTGATCTAAAAGTCATTCAAAAAAATGAATGATTATAAAAATCAATGCTTGCAAATGCAATTTGATAATTAGTGAGGGTTATATAAACTATAAATGGCAATACAAGAATTTAAAAAAATGAGACAAAGATTAAATAAATACATAAAATAAAAATAGAACAAAAAAATTAATAATAAAATATGAAAGGAATCGGAATTGAAAGGTTAGTCTCTTAACATTCCCATTACCCCCAACGTTCTTATATGTCTTTGTAAGTTTACTCTCAAAGGGTATTATACTTAGATATGTGAGAATGCACAAAGTGCTATGAGTTACATCGTAACCAAAACTTATAGAAATGACTACACAACCATTTGAATGTTGGTTTTCTCATTTGGGTTTAAAAAATTAATAATAAAATATGAGAGGAATGTGAATTGAAAGGTTAGTCTCTTAGCATTCCCATTACCCCCAACGTTCTTATATGTTTTTGTAACTTTACTCTCAAAGGGTATTTTACTTGTATATGTGAGAATGCAAAAAGTGCTATGGGTTACATTGTAACCAAAACTTATAGAAATGATTACACAACCATTTGAATGTTGGTTTTCTCATTTGGGTTTCCAAGGTAAAAATTGTGTTTGCGTGAGCGATTTTCATTGTGTTAATGATATGTTAGTTCGCATTTTACTTTAAAATTGAGCTACTCTACATTTTTGGTGGATGCCTATCGAAGGGGGTAACCTCCCATAGTAAAGCTCCAAAAACAATAATAATTCTTGACAATAAATCAATAATTCTTGACAATACATATGTACCCTTCTACTCATTATACAATTATCATAGAGGATCTTAACTACCTACAACCCTATTTATAATGAGGACCTACTCATTGATTTGAAGTTTATTAATAAAGAAAACCCTTTTTAAATGAGCAACTATTAACTAAGTATTTACTGGCCTTATTAAAGGAAGGTGGCATAAAGTATCCTAAGTAAGGGGGGTCAAGATATAAACCTAACATGCTTTCTGCCTTCAAAAGAAACATTGTCCACAAGGTTGAAAGTGAGGAAACTATTGTAGAATTATTATCATTTCCCATGTGGCATCTTCTAGTTACATATCTTTCCATTGGATCAAATACTTTCTTAATTGTGCATTAGCACAAAAGACACTTTAGTTTCCAATACTTCTAGCTAGAGCCAAATAGAACCTTCTCACCATGTTCTAGTAGGTTGGTATACACTTCGCAATTTGATCCACAACATTTGTCAAATAAGATGCGTGAAAGACAAAATAAATCTTAGAGATAGCTAGGGCAACCAACTTGTAGGTGACTTGTCCAGTGCATTGAATGATCCCATAGGGACCATAGAACTTGGGAGCTAGCTTCAAGGTGATGTCAATTTATAATGTTAAATGTTAAGAAACACTTGATCCCGTTCGAAAAAATAACATTGATATCTATCCTAATGAACGTATTGTTTTTATTTTATTTTGTGCCATAACAAAGTTGTCTTTGATAATATGGATAATGGCTTCTCCGATGGGAAGGTATCTATCTATTGCATGAACCTTAAGTAGCTAGTACATAGGGGCCACAACTTTATACAATCTCATTTTGATAGCTCCATGATATGGGGTATTATACCACCATTAAGTAAGGGGAAGCCAATGTGCTAATTGGTGTGGCTTTCAAAGGCAAAGCATCTCAAATGGGCTTTCAAGCACGTTGATCACTCTTTGTTTGGCCACCAATTTGGGGATAATGTGCAATGCTTAAATTCAATTATGCACCTTAAATTTAAATAGTTCCTACCAAAATTTGTTAATGGATGTGGGTCCCCGGTTTAAAACAATGGAAATGGACATACCATGTAGTTTAAAGATTTAATCCATGAAGAAATGGGGAATTGAGGGAGTGAAAGAATGAGCTAGGGCACAAAATGAGTAATTTTCAAAAGACGAACAACCACCACCATGGTGACTAGTTTGTCATCCACTTTTAATAGTCCCACGATAAAATCCATTGAAATGTTTATCCAAATCTATGTTGGAATTGGTAGTTATTGCAAAACCCCTTGTATCTTCACCTTCTCTAGTTTGTTTCTTTGGCAAGTGCCATAAGAAGCCACAAAATCCTAAATATCCATTTTCATTCGATCCCAAAAGAATGAGCACCTAGTTCTTTCATAGGCTTTCAGCGTTATGAAATCCAAAGTGACATACTATGTAAGTGATCATTGTAGCTCACCTATGACTCACTATTTTCGAGCCAAATATTTTGGTAAGAACAATGAACCATTTATACCCTAATGTGACTTGTTGACATGTATAGCCTTGTTGCCTGAAGTTGTGGATGTTATGATCTAAGTTGTCCATAATATTTATCTAATATTTGATATACATACCTTATACATAAATGTTTTCTATGTTTCATTTTCATTTTATCTTAATTGAGTTGATATAGGCTAATTTGAACAAACAAAGAAAAAACATGTGCATGACATTGCGGTTCCAATTTTCATATGATGTAAGGTTCAGTTCTACATAATGGCTTCATGAAAATCCTTATATTTAATAGCTCAATTATTTTTTTCTATTTTAACACTTGAAACATGATTAACATTAATATTAAAGGAACATTACTTCCTATCTTAACGCCTAATAAATAATTAATATTGATAATAAAAAAGAATATTGAGTTTACAAAAAGAAGTGACAAAGTTAAAACATTGATGAAACAAATCGCCAGAAATAAATATTTATAGCCTCTTCTAAACACTCTTAAGTCCTTACTAAATTGGTCGTGTGCCCGATAAAGCTTATGGAGATAAAATGCTCATTTATCATCATTGTGCCAGAAACATAGCAAAATGTTAATTGATTTTAAATGCTATGAAACTCAATTATCTATAATAAAAAAAGACAAATTTAAAACATTAACAAATTTGGCATTACTAAAATTCCCTTGATGCACGACCATGGGCTAAAAGCTCAAAACCTCTGCCAATGGAGTTCCTTTATAAGGAAACATAGCAAAATGTTAATTGATTTCAAATGCTATGAAACTCAATTATCTATAATAAAAAAATGACAAATTTAAAACATTAACAAATTTGGCATTACTAAAATTCCTTTGATGCACGACCATGGGCTAAAAGCTCAAAACCTCTGCCAATGGAGTTCCTTTATAAGGCTCGTACATCTCAAATAGTTTTTGAAGCTCGATCAATCGCTAGAGGGAACACCTAACTTACTTGGAACCTAGTTCTAAAATCTTTTATGAAAACACTCCTTTGTTCTTATGTAGCCTTGGTCATTACTTCCCTGCTCTGTATAACGACTGGCCAAGTCCAACTTAGATATGGTTGCGATCAAGTGCTTCGTGGGTCTAAATTGTTCTTACTCAATGCACCTTAGAAAAAATTTCAACCATTAAATAATAACAATTCCGATTTTCAACCATTTAGTACCAACAGTTGTTTTGTTCTTACTCAATGCACATTAGAAAAAATTTCAACCTTTGAATAATAACAATTATGATTTTCAACCATTTAGTACCAACAATTGTTTGAACCATTTTGAACCTACTAAATCAATATTCAAGCCAAAAATTAGAACGACACTAAAGTCAATCAAAGAACACTAGGTAAGAATTTGCAAGGAGTTAGTGACATCCAAGAATGAAATCTGAATGGAAAGAAACCACTAATCTCAACAAAATAAAAGTCTAGACCATTGGAGACTTCCAAAATATCCACTAATTAAATTGAAAATTCATGGAGCATCAAGGGGAAAGCCCAAGCAGACTAGCATTGGAATATCGTTCGTGGTTGTGAAGGGCAACCAATGGTAATCTTTGCTACCAACATAGATGAACTCAATGGAAACACAAATAGCACAAATCGGGGTTAAGACACTTTAAATGCTACGAAACTCAATTTGGCGCAATAGACACACAAATAGCACAAATGGGGTTAAGAGTAGCCTTCCAATTTGGTTTTCCTTTATTACACATAGAAGTAGTTTCATAACTCAATCCATCCAATACAGAATATTTATTACTAAGAATCAAGGCCCAGGAAGGATCCACCGATGCATGCATGTCCTCAAGTTCGCCACAAACAGAGGCTACTTTAGATCAATTCAAACATGTAATAGTCAACCACATATAAGGGAGAAACAATTGAGTGGCAAATATTCTAGCAATTTCAGATGTCCATGGAAGAAGACGAGCTCTATTTCACAACCAGGAGATCCAGAGATTGAGTCAGATTTGCAGTCGAAGACCAAGGTATCCTCCAATTGAAATCAAGGTTTTTCTAAAACCCATTTTAATCACCTGAGCATTGAGATTGACAAATGGTAACTAAGGACCAAGGCACTCATGAAGATGAGGCCTGCCAATTTATCCATCAACACACCACTAAGGCCATAGAATCAATTTGAGGATATACAAGAGATTGATATTAATGTTGAACCCATAAGTAAAACTTTTTAAAATAATGGCATATTAGCTCTACAGTAAGTTTAGACATCATGCACCTTTCAAAAAGGCATGAGTTTCACTTCATTTCAATCTATTTATGATAATGTTGATGTAAAAAATAGACTTAAAAAGTTAAAACTATCTAGCATCGCTAGCTTTTGGAATCTTCTCAGAAATACGGTGATTGTTATGCTTTATTTTATGTAAAATTCTCAAAACAAGTTTGAAATAATTGATAATATGCCATATAACAGTTCATAAATAGAAAGGTTGTTTTAGTTATTGTTTGCGCATTTTATCTGTCCATTTATATCTTGTCTGCAAAACTGCTGCTGACTTTGTAAGAAAAGAAATCACAGTTTTACCTTCATTCCACATATTTTTTGATGGCATGGTTTCTTACCAGAATAATTTTCTGCTAGGAAACCTAGTCTGAGACTCTGCCATTCCCATCTGGGAAAATTTGACCTTTCCTCCCAAAAACCACCCTAAAATAGACGTTAAGCAGGACTATATGTCAATCTGAATCATGCAAAATCCTATCAATTTGATGAACACTTGTATCAACAATTTTCTTACTTCAGTTTGCAATGTGAGATGTTAAAGTGATGTGGGACTTCAGGCTTCAACCTACTTGTTTTCCACTGTAGAATACATACATTTTTTCAACTCTTACAGTAATTTTCTTACTTGGCACCCCCATCTTAATATGGTATCTATCTAAACCAAATTCTTTCCCCTCCCGTGTTTTAAGAAGCCTGAAACAAGAGATAGGGTAATCGTAGTATTAAGAAGCTTAGATTCTAGAGAAAATATGGAAATGATTGGAAATTTATCGACGCACTCATCTCGGATGTTACGACAATACCTCTGAATGCACTCAATTGTTTGTTAGTACTAACCAAATACAATGCTTCTACTACAACCAGCCCACTATGGAATCCCTGTTAGATGCTACTCCAATCAACTTTGAATGTTTCGACAGCAACATCAGGAATCCTTTTCCTTCTCTGCCTCTTCACAAGGCAACACTGGAATAGATTCAACAAAAGTTGATATTGAACTATTTTTCTTAGCAGTGATGGAGAATTTTTCTTCAACTTGCCTTTGCCACAAGTAGCCTGCTGCTTCAAGCCAGTGAGGGTGAACCAAATAACGTTTATGCTGCACAGCCCAGCGTGCTTTATCAGTCCCTAAATCTAGAGCAACAACATGAGTTACAGATTCATCTAATGCGATAGAACATGTTGCTCCTAATTCTTCAGCCGTACGCCAAAGATGATGTTTCTCAGCAGGATAATCCATTGGGAAGATCCGGCTGAAGACAATTTTGCAACCTTCAAGAACTTTCAATCGCACAGCTTTTATAACCTGCACTTCAGGAAAAAATGAATCGTTAAACCAATTTCCCTTCACAGAACAATGAGCTCCACAAAAAAAATTTCCCTGTTATCGCTGCCAATACTCCTACACAAGAAGCTAAAGTAACAATTAATCTCAAGAGCTGTCAATAAAATATAAAAACATTGGTACTGGCATACCTGTCTTACATCTCTGCTATTGAAGCCCGATCGAGCAATATCTTTATCATTATTCTGTAGAAACAAGGCTATGAGTAAAAGAGCAGTAGGCAATTCTAGTAAAATCCATTAATACTTATATCTATGAGAATTTTGAACTCTTGGGATTCCTTCAGTTCTTTCACAAAATGTTATTAAATATGTTCTATTCATAATGCTGTTTTTACTGAATAATCTTGAAGAAGAAAAAGAGTAGAAACATTGCATGCCAGAGAGAAAAGTGCCAGCTTGAATTTCAAGAACAAATGAAACATAAAACTGTCCTAACCAGGCAACAACCCAAATAGATAGACAAGTGACTAGGTGAAATTTTCCATTGGTATTGATTGAAAACAATTCACAGAAGTTAGACAAAAGCAAACATATTTCTGAAACTTTTCCAAACTAACTAATTTCCAGGTTGTAGATCAACTACATACAAAAAATTCAAGCAATTTGTCCATGGCAGTATTGCACACATTGCGATAATATCGGAATTGTCATGATATTATCGCCGAAACCCACCTCGCCAATATTATCCGCAGTATTTATCGCAATAAATTAGCAGATTTGAAATTATCGTGATAATTTCCATATTTATCGCTAGTCAAATGAAATTATCGCCTTGCTGCGCCAAATTTCGTTTTAAAACATCCGGGTCTGATTTTTTTTTGCTCATTTCGGTTTTTTTGCTTGCTGGGATTGTGCTCTGAGAGGTATAGCTGCTAGCAACCTTGTGACGTGACTATAACCAGCTAAGAAAGGGATTTCCATAGTATTTTTTGCCATTAGCTGAGTATTTGTAGAGTGGGTATCTACTCCAATATACCATTTCCACATTTCCAGGTATGTAAAAAATTCTCCATTTTCTTTGTTTTTCTTTGTTCATTAGATATACTTCTTTTTTCTCTTTGAATGAAGTAGCTAGGGTATTTTAATTGGAACATTTTTCATGTTTTTTCAATTTTGTGAATTTGTAATTCTAAGTTCTTCTCATTTTTTTGTCCCATAGATTTACAAATTGAATCAGTGCTCTAGACTCTAGAGTCTACAAACTCTACACATTTCAAGAATCAAAATGCCAAAGCCACTGGATTCAATCTGGGAGTATGGTCTACCCTATGAGGGTCATAATAGAATGAGGTTGAATTGCAAGCTATGTGGTATGGAAATGTTTGGTGGAATCAGCCGTTTGAAATACCACCTTACCAGAATACCAGGGAATGAAGTAGAGTTTTTCCCAGCAGCCACCCCAGAAATTATCCATATTGCAAGCCAGTCCATTTTTCAGATGCATAAGAAGAGAGATCAAAAGGAAGACGCAAGGCTTGAGCTTGCAAATATATTCACAAGCTTCTCAGTAGTGGGGGAAAGCCAATCCTCGGGTTCACCTTCTACAATGCCTGGCCCCTCAGCATCCTCACCTTTTTTTGTGCCAAGATCCATGCCTAGGGGGCAACCTTTTATTCAACCAATGGTGAAATCGAAGGAGAAGGAAGAGGCTGACAAAATTGGGGCGAAATGCTTTATATGCACCGACATACCATTCAACATTGCCAAGAACAACCCATTCCACCATTCCATGTTTGAAGTTGCTACCATTGTTGGTCCAGGCTACAAGGGCCCTTCTTATAATGACTTGAAAGTTGAGAGGGCATCTCCTTCAAGGGGAAAAGGCTAATTGCACAAGGAGATTGGCTGAGTTGAAAGAATCATGGGAAATCACGGGATGCACTATTATGTCATACGGTTGGATGGATAGAAAGGGCAGGCACATTCTGAATTTCTTGGTTAATTGTCCCAAGGGGGACAATGTTTACCAAATCTATTGATGCATCTGCATAGGTTAAAGATGCACAGTTATCATGTGAGTTATTGGATAAGTATTCAAGAGATAGGTCCGCAGTATGTTATCCTAGTCATTACAAACAATGCTGCTAACTATGTTGCTGCTGGCAAGTTGCTCATGGAGAGGTATCAAACCTTATATTGGACTCCTTGTGCCGCCCATCGCATTGATTTGATGCTAGAGGATATGGGAAAAATTCCTTGGATCAAGGAAATTGTTGAGTCGGCTAGGAGTTTTACAAAATATATTTACAATCATACATTTGTTCTAACACTAATGAGACAGTTCACAGGGAGAAAAGAGTTGGTCTGTCCTGCTATCACATGTTTCACAACTAGCTTCATTTCTCTTCAATCTCTCTACAATTCGATGATGGGGTTGCAGAGGATGTTTCTCTCTAGCACTAAAGTGGATGGGCAAGCCATAGCCCAACTTGTGAGACACAGCCAGAGTTTTTGGATGGGAGTGGAGGAGGTGTGTGCTATCAGTGAACCTTTAGTAAAGGTTCTTTGCTTGCTTGATGGTGAGCAGCCCACAATGGGCTACTTGTATGAGTCCATGGATAGGGCAAGGAAGCTATCCATCGATACTATGAGGACAAGAGGGAAGAGGGATTCACTAGACAATATGAGATATGGGGTGTGATTGATGAGCGATGGAACAACACTCTTGATCGTTTGATTCATGCAGCAAGGCTCTACCTCAACCCTGCATTCTTTTATGCATGTGGATTTAGATTTGATGCAGAGGTTACGGATGGATTTTACCAATGTATTCAGAGGATAGTGTTGACTTTCGTTGAAGGCAATGAGATTTCCAAACAACTTGAGTTATATAAGTTGAGTTCTGGGACATTTGGGTATGATATGACTATCCAAGACAGGACCACAAGGATACCAGGTAAGCTACAAGCAAAATTTATTTCAATTTCCACTTTCAAATTTCAATGTGTTTCCTTTCTATGGCTATCTATGATTCTATTTGAAATTTTGACATTTGTTACTTAATGGAAAATTGAAATACAAGTCATTGTCTTTCCTTGGAATTTGAATCCTTTCCATTTATTTGTTGTAGATGTTTGGTGGGCAAACTATGGTAAAAGAGTTCCAGAGTTGCAAAAACTTGCCATTCGAGGAATAAGTCAAACTTGCGGCTCTTCAGGGTGTGAGCACAATGGGAGTGTCTTTGAAAAGATACACTCCAAGAAGTGCAACAGGTTAGAAACTTGGAAATTTTTAAATTAAATTTAATTTATGGCATATGTAGGACATCATCCTGAATCTTGATTGAATGATTCCTCTAATGATTAATCACAAAATGTTCCTCGTGCAATTTAGATGCCCACCGCCTCAATGACATGGTATATGTCTACTACAATCTCAGGTTATGGGTCAAGCATCAACAAAGTCTCTGATACAGAGGCCTTTTCATTGGAAGCACTTGATGCCAAGAGTCCATGGAGGGTGGAGACCGAGAAGCCTCTCATGGAGGAGGCACCTGAGTTGTTGGAGCAAGAGGAGGAGGAGGAGGATACTACATGTAGGAGAGACAGATTTAGAGCAGGGGGAGGATATTGAATTTGAGAGTGTGCCAGAGATACAGCCACTGCTACCATGACCACCTCCACAAAGACTGCCAACTAGGGGAAGAGGCAGAAGACATCCCACTTCATCTTCAACATTTTCCCCAAGAGTTTCACCTTCCACTTCAGGCTCCACCTACTGCTTCTAGAGGAATAATGACAGAAATGACCTTTGCCCATAAAAGGGGTAGAGGGAATCATTGAAACTTTGATAGTTTAGTGCAACATGATTAGCCTTGTAGGCTTGTAGTATATAGACGCCACATGATCGTGAAGACAATTTTCTTGGTATTTTGTTCTTGCTAACCAGGATCAACTTAAGCACTTGCAATCCTCAACTTTTTAAAAGAAAATAATGGCTATTAAATTTTCGAAGAATGAACTAGATGGTAAAACTACACAAGTATTTGCATTATATATAATACATGAAGAAAGATGGCCATCATGGGATAGGCCCATGTGTCTCTATGAAGAAATTCACACGAAAGAAATAATTTCAAGAATTGGTCTCATGATTGGATAGAAATTGCAGTGTGTTCATGACCACTGACCTCATCAAAAAATATCTGATGCACAGAACGCAGTGCACGTAGCATGCTGGCAAGAGTGCCCTCCATCTCTGTTTCATCCCTCATTGCCTGTGTAAATGATTGACCTTGGATATTATATTGTCGACAACTTGAGCTAAAGAAATGGTATCTTTCCATCACCATCAGATTTGATCTGTGCCTTGGCCATACCTGCACTCATTAGAGCATTAAAGTTAATGTCCAAAGAAATTGTATACAAGATTACAAATCACATACCTGTCAAACCAATTCAGACCATTCCTTGTTAATGAGTCACAAATGTTGCATGCAGCAATGAAGATACTAATGAATAGAAAGAATTACAGTCAGAACCCATTCAAAATCAAACCAACTGAATAACTTAATCATGAAGACAGTGAACTGTCAACTGTATCATGGTTAAAATTGATGGTTTGACAGAAGCATAGTTAAAGATACATAAGCACCACAGACCAAGATTCGTTTTATATCACTCTAATTGAGCACTGAACATTTGTGTATTCATTTCCAGTACTTGGTACGATATTTCATTCTTTATCAGCGATTTGAATCATGGTTTCAACATACGAGGACCTAACAACCACTTAAATTGCATTTCTTCATAATATACTAAAATCCCAGATATTAACTGCTTCAGTTTTGCCTTCTGCAGCTGATGTTTTCAACATTTGAACCAATAGCAAATTCTCTCTTCTACAGTTTTGTGAAACTTTGGTGCTTGCAAGAAATTCAGAAAATAACATAAGACATTTTATGAATATGTAAAACCAGTTACCACTCTTTTTTGTGAGCCAAAATGTGAAAAGCAAACAGACAAAGCAGAGATGCCGTATACATATTTGGAGACAAAAGCTAATACAAAATAACTTGCCATGCAAATAATGAATTCATGTAAGTGAAAAGACCTGGACATATCCATGGGCAAATTAAGTGAGGATTTATTACTCACATTCTCTGTATCATCAAGAATCACAACTGCTGACTCTGCTCCCAGTACCACATCCAGGTTTTTTTGATGCCTGTGGGTACTGTCCCCCTGTGAAATGACTCTAGTGCCAAAATATTTTCCTGTGGGATCAAGAAGTTTTGCCATTTTCAAAGCATAACCACGCTCCCCCATTGTATAGACATACATCTCATACATCTCATTTGCCTCTTCCAAAAACTTGTGCACGAAAGGCCTAAGTTTCGTCCACATTTGCAAGGACATCAATCTGTACAAGCTCCTGCTGGTGTCCCCAACTTCTGTTGAAAAAGTAAAGGAATATTACAAACAGAATTCTAATAAAATATTTACACAAACAAAAGAAATAGTAAGCTGAAAAGGATATGCACGACTTTCACAAGATATCCCTCTAAACAACTGAGAAGAGAAACTGCAAGACAGCATACAAGAGACCTACATCCCCAAAACAAGACTGAATAACTAAATATAAAGTAAGAGGCATGCAGATTCTGGACAAACTCACGGTATAGAGTCTAGACACATTATGCATTTATTTCCTATGCATGTTCTTCCTAAAAAAATTGCAGGAAAATATATGTTTGCAACATTGCATGGTCCTACAACATTCGTAAACGGTAATGGCTTTACCTACAGGATGTAAATTTTAGGAACACCCATCAAATGTAGATAATTGTTGGGCTAAGGCTGGATCCCTTTCTCTTGCAATATTTTGCTCAGAGAAAACCCTCCGCAAAACATGTAACAGAAACATCATTAAAGAATGACAACTAGGAGGAGATAACACCACCAAGCTTAGGGGTGATCATATATTGACTTGTAGACACACTTTCAGTCCCAAAATAATCTGCTAGCTATGACCCACACATTCTAAACTTCTTGTAAACACCCACCACTTCATTATCAAATAATTAGTTGTGTGTGGGTAATAGAGTATGGCCCATTGGTCGCATCCTCTGTCCAAGCACCATATTGATAGCTGCACTGCTCCTCCTCATCCCCTACAATACTTGTACCAGAATGTCCCCAGATCCATTATTGGAATGGATCCAGATACCTAAAATGGACCAGAGGACAGACCTGATAGGATCCAGTTGCAAATGTTAAATCGTGTGCACATCCTTGTGATGTTATAAACGAATTTGTGAAAAAATTGCAACATTTCTATAAACTTTATATGCGTGTTTATAAAAGTGAATTGGACCACGAACTGACATATGGATCATCCCTCTGGGCCAACATAGTGGTTACAAAATCCTCATACAGGTACCTATTCCAGGACCAGTACTATACAACTTCAGATAACAAGTGACCCATACTACCAGTAACAAGTGATGTTAAAGCAACTTCTCTGGTACCCATTCCACTGCAAATTTGTTCTTTCCTCATCTTTTCCATTAATTTTAAATTCATCCTCCTTCCCGAACTCATATTTTTTAGTTTTCTATCCATTTCATTTCATTCAGCTACAATAATAGCAAGAATGGAAAATAATAATAATAATAACAATAATAGCAGCAACAACAATAAGAATGACCAAAGGGGTTGGATCCAATGGTGAAAAGCAAGTTTTTTCACCGATGGATAACATTCAATTCTCGTGAGGGCCACTTATCCTAGAAGCCATGAGGACACCTTGAGAGATTATATTAATGGTCTCATGACCCGTGCAAACATAAGTGAATCAAAACACACCACCATGTCCTTATAAAAAAGTCAAATCTCACTAGCACAATTGGATTTCGAGGGTTTCATCTGTATAGCAGCCAAGGTTCCAAACTTGCAGTAGTTGGGAGGAGACACTCAAAAAAAATTCAACCATGTTAAGTGTTGGAGAGGTCCAGGCAGGGTGCAATCCCCAGGTCATTTTGATGGCTTAGATGCCCCCTGGGCCAAAGTTTCTTAGATCACAGGTTAATCCCGCAAGTCACAGACATTGATGCAAGAGCAACACGGCAAAGAGGAAATAAACCACTGCCACAAAATAAAAGAATGTGCATCAGGTCACTCTAGAGTCTAGACATCATAGGACCACTGTTAGTCCAAAAAGAACATCAAATGGCACTCACAAAAACAGGCAATACACTCCCCCATATGAAGAACAAAAATTATTTTTAAGGACTCCAATCACTGCCAAATGCTGGTAAAAGATCACCTTCATACAAAAATCAGTCATTGTGTGATTTTCCACCCTTGAAAGATTTAAAGAATGGACAGAACATTATCAGAAAAGCATCGCTCCTGAAAACAGGCAACCAGCTAAGTGTCTATTAAATAATAGTGGAAGTGGAGAAAAATAGCAAGAGATACAAAAGATGATTAATTAAACCACTATCTCTAGTGGGTCACGACCATCATGATGTTTGAAAGAAAGGAATGCCAATCAAAACAAGGACTACCACTGGGTGGGAGAGGAAAATAAGTTGCTGCCTGTGAGCCTTAACATTTCTAAAAAAGTTATGAAACTCAATTTCAAAATATTTTTAAGAATATTCCCATTTTAATTTTTTTAAATGGTCCAAATGAGAGTGAAGCCAGTCTCTCTCACATCTAGGGTCTTGTTGCAATTTGCTCTCTTTCAAGCATCACTTTCATTGGATGACTTCACTTGAGAGGGCAGAGAGCCTTGATGCGACGATTGAATTCCAACTCCCTGCAGTCAATTGCAAAAGCAATGGACTTTCCAAAGCTAAAGCCACACGCAGCTTCCTCAGTCTTTGTCCCGCAGCACAGGATCCAGCAGCCAGCTCCCGCCTCACTTATATTCATTATCGCATCCCTCTTGTTTAAATTTTAAGCAGGCTTTCTCTGACTGGGGAAATTAGTGGGTGATACTCAGGGCATTTGATTTCACCATCAATGCGGGCAGCACAGGCTCAAGGATTTAAGTTTTCAAGTATGTGAATGTGGGGTGGAATCCGCTGGTGACTTTTACAAGTAAAGTTGTGCCTTCAGTTAGGACAAAGCCCAAGCTTTCAGCATGTGCTTTGAGGCTGGAGAAGGCAAGGGCTTCGCTGTTGGAGCTCTTGAATTTCACTACACAGAAGGTTCCAGAGAGTCACAAGAGTAGTACAAAGATACATTTGATGACTTGATGAAGAGCAGGTCAAATTGGTGGAGGAGGGTTTACATGACCAATTACATGAAAATAAATTTTCTTTCATGACATAAGAAGCCCAAGTAGGACCAATTAAATGATAATAAGGACTAAGTCTCATCACACAAATCGTAGAAGCACACAATGGGTGCTTTGACCTAGAAACGAAATAAACAAAGCATGAAACCCATACTCAAATATTTTTTCTTTTACAAATATTTTTCTTTTTCTTTTCTTTTGACAAAATCATGACTCAAATACAACTGTGAAGACCAATACTAGTTACATTTCTCAACTTTTTGGACAAAGAGTTGTGGGTTGATTTTTTGTCTCTAAGCAAACACAAGTGCATAAATAGACTGTATGTATGCAATGAGCCAAATCTGTGATGTGTTTCCTTCCACAAGTGTGACTTGATTGCTCTTGTGCATGATCATTCGTTGAGTAATGGTGAAAATAGTGTGCATTAACACCTCCACGTTGTTATCTCTGAGCTAATGCAAATGATTGTATTCCGGCCAAAGCCATTGCATGATCCCAGACACTTGTACACTTTTGAAGTTTGGGTTCTCAATTCTGACATGTGTGTGTGTGTGTGTGAATTGTTTGCGAGTGCAAAGGCCCTTTGACCATTGTTCTGAATCAATTCGAATGCAATAGGCTGATGGTTTCATCGTAAATGCTTGATTGTAACCTACGGTATTGTGGGGTTCCAAAAGTCTGTTAAACGAATTTTTATTCTTATGGTTAGATGGCGATGTCCAACTATATATATATATATAATATTATAGCGTAGCTCATTACAACATCTTGTAACAGAGCTTTGACTTTAGTTTGACAGTTGGCCATACATATATGGCAGACATCTAGCAGTTGGCCATGCGTGACTAATTAAAATTGGCAGAGGAGGTGTGAAACATCAGATATGGCCAATGGCTCTATGGTAACTTTTGTCTAACTTGCAGCTCTGATGGTAAACCCTGGCACCATTTGAAGGCCACAAATATATACATATATACATATGTAACAAAGGCTAAGCCTGTTTCAAAACTTAGCAAAGGAATAGTCAAGGATGCCAAAATCAAGTGGTCTCTTGTTTTAAATTGTTCTAGCACAATCTTATACAAAGAAATGTGAAGTTTTGATTCATGATTTCTGCTAGGAGACAAGAATCAAGAGAGAGTTGACAATTCCCTACAACACTTAGCAGTTTCCCTCTTAATCAAGAGATAAGTACTTATATTTTTCTCCCTACATTATTATTATTATTTGTATTCCTCGATCAGCCTCTTGTCTTTTGTATTTGCTTGGTTATATTGTTTCTTCCATGGCGTCCTTAATGAGGTTTGCAGGCATATCTTGAAGGTTGCCAAGATTCTGACAACATCACGAAAAACAAAGCAAGACTTATGACAAGAGGGTTCTCCTAGTAAGAGGGAGCAGCAGTGGCAGAAGGACTTGCTCACGTGACAAAGGCAGTAGTAGCGGCAGAAGGACTTGCTCACATAACAAAGGGAGCAGCAATGGCAAGAGAATTTGCTTCTGCGACAAAGGGAGTAGCCAGGACTACCATAGGAAGACTTGCTTCAGAAGCCAGAAGGACATGGTCAGACCACTTCATCCAAAAGATGATATAGAGAGGAGTAAGAGAGCTCCAGTACATATCCACAGATAAGCAAATTGGGGACATACTTCAAAGAAAAGCTTAGTATGATGTTGAATGTCTCCCTCATTGGAAAGGAATGATGAGGTTTTTGCAGGATTGGGCTGACCATCTCCTAAAGCCATAAAGAGCTTTGGATGGATCATAAAGGACTTTGACCAAGAGAAAATGAATACATTCACTGTTGAAGCCAAAAGGACTTGGCTAGGTCATATAGGACTTTGACCAGAAAGGTGAATGTCCCAAAGCAATTACAAGGGAAAATTATAGGATACATTCACCTCTGAAGACAAAAGGACTTGGCTGTCATAAGGACTCGCATAGGTTGACAAGAAGTGAATGTCCCACTAAAATTATAGGATTGGACAGATCTTCTCCTTAGCCAAACGGACTTGGCGGCCAGAAAAACTTGGCTATGTTGATCAAAGGAGAAAGATGCAATTCACCTTTGAAGCCAGAAAGACTTGGCTAGGTCATAAAGGACTTTGACCAAAGAGGTGAATGGCCCAAAGGCAAACTCTCTCATAAGAAGCTAGAAGAACTTGGATGCCAGAAGAACTTGGTTGGGTCATGACCAAAGGAGATTGATACATTTGACTAAAGAGCCATAAAGGACTTTGGCCAAAAGCCCCAAATGCTTCCATATGAGAGTCACATTGCCCCCTCAAGGATGTAGTTATCTATAGACATGCATCAACATGACAAGCTCATAAAATTTTCTTAAGGAGATATTTTAGCTAAAGGAAAATCTGTTGCAACTAAGGAGAATACCTCCCTCTCTAAGAGAGTGTTGAATTTTGTGTTAGCATTAGAGGTATTTTTGCATGCCAAGAGGCCTCCTAAGTCGACCTAGAAAATTTATGGAAATTAAAATAAAATAAATTTTATTTTCGGGTTTCATGTAGACTCAAAGGGGCAAGTTGACCCCAACATGAAAGGGTGTGTAGGGTGTCCCTCAGGTAAATGCACCCATTCGACTTGTATATATACAAGTGATGTGACACTTCATTTGTCTCACTCACTCATCATCTCTATTATATAGAAGACACTCGTGGGAGCTGAAAAAAGGATGAAATGGCTAAAGTTTGGAATTGGTTTTTGGCGCAGATTTCCAAACATTTTATTGTAAACCTTGTTGAAGAATAATTTCTCCTACAAGAAGAGTTGTTGGGTTTTCTCCCAAGTTTGGGTTTTCCAAGAAAAGATTGTTGTCTTTATAGTGCAAGGTTGTTTCTTTATGATCTTATTTCTTTCTATTGTTTTCATTGCATTACTGTTGAGATTTTTTGTGTATAATTGCTTAATGATATCAGTGGCATAAGAAGAATTAATTGAAGATCATTAGAAGTAATTATCATATCAGAAAATTGGTTTCTACTGTGTTGATTGTAGAAAAATCAACAAGACCGCAGGCAAAGAAGGGACTTCACCTTATTCAAGCAACAAGACATATCTTGAACCAAATCTTCCAACTCATCCAAATCCTTCAATTAGTGATATGTCATTATTTTCTTATCTTCAACCTCAGATGCTAGAAGTGGGAGCATCGAGGGTGGTTGACCAACACCGCTCACAGAATATACCATCCCCTCTTCCTTCTGGAGGAATTATTCTAGGGTTCTCAGTAACACTCGCAAGCTTTTACATCAACAATCTACTCTCTCATTTTGTTATACTAGAATACAAATTCCTATCTAGTATAGCATAATTTAGATCCTTTTAATTTGTTGTTTTTATTTCTTTTTTAGAGTAGTTGCCTTTGCACTCTCACTTTGTATTCCACACTAATGTACAACCCATTTAACCTATTTGTGGTCATCTAGTAGATCATAGAACATTGATAAAATTATCTTATCTTAATTTCTCATTGAAATTCCCTCAACTAATCAACAGGATTACCTTAAATTCCTTTATGGCAAAAACTTAAACGCAGTCTGTAAATTTTTCTTTTCAACACTATATGAGTCGACCTAGTAGTCTCATAACAAAATATACACAAGAAAATTGTCAATAAGGCGAGAATAAAAAAATATGGTAACTTGATATATTTGAGTTCACAAGTCAACCATTACAAAGCAAAGCATTTTAAAATGAGAAGATTGCCAAAGAGGCATCTTCATTCTCCGTAAGTGTGACAACAACATGGAAAGGTAGGTAGTCACCAGTCAATTACATCTTCCCTTTTCAACATTTGATCACATATATTTATTTGACCTACAAGCTACCCAATTGCCTTCTCAACTGCCTACCTTTGTTTATTTATTGCTATTTTTGGGCATCTTGGAGCCAAATTTGATTGCCAAGGACAAAGCACTCTTCGTTCATATTTGTATGCTCTTTTGTTTCTTGGTGGTTTGCTACAAAACAAAACTTATGAGGGCATGTATAATTGCCTCTTTAGGTGCTTGCTTGGTGGCATAAGTGATATTATGATTTCTTTCTTTAAAGTTCACTTAGAAAAAGTACAATAAATTAATCTAATTAATTATTGTGGACTTTTAAGGCCAAAGTTCTAAGGATAGATAATAAAATTATTCAAGTTACTTTTATATAATCTCAACTGTTGATCTCAAGTGAGGCTTAAGATTTAATCCTAGTCGTTGATCACTTATGAGATTAAGGTTAGGGACCTTGGCTTAATAAAATTTTAAAATAAGCCTAAGGGAGAGATGAAGACGTACACAATTGTAGAGGAAGCAATTTTCTGAATGCAGTAGGAGAATCCCTAAACACGTGGATCTTTTCAATGGAGGTGTGGGTAATAAATAATAATAAAAAAATAGAGGTGGCCATGAAGAGAAGACTCAATGTTGTCATTTCTCTAATAGAAGACCCTCAGGTTGTGTACATGGATAAGCCCAATGCAGGGTTCAATCCAGATTTAGAAGATTTAAAAATTTAACATTACCATTAATCGCATAGCATTAGTAGGGCTTGGACAAATCCACTTTAACATTGCTTAATCACCCTTAGTTGTACTCCCAAACGTGTGACTAAATTGCTGAGAATGAGGCAATAAATCAATTTTAAGATGCTTTTTTCACTAGACACGTCCAAATTTCGGGAAACCAGTAGGGCTCATGTCTGACACCAAACTCATGTCTTGCAAACAAGACAGTCAAACTCCTATTGGACACGTCACCCATGTGTAATGTCCAACAAGCGAAATATGCCATAGGAGGTGGGGGAATGACGTGTCATGTGATGCAATTTTCAGAATGCAGTAGGAGAATCCCTAAACACGTGGGTCTTTTCAATGGAGGTGTGGGTAATAAATAATCAAAAAAATATAGAGGTGGCATGAAGAGAAGACTCAATGTTGTCATTTCTCTAATAGAAGACCCTCAGGTTGTGTACATGGATGAGCCTAGTGCAGGGTTCAATCCAGATTTAGAAGATTTAAAAATTTAACATTACCATTAATCGCATAGCATTAGTAGGGCTTGGACAAATCCACTTTAACATTGCTTAGTCACCCTTAGTTGTGCTCCCAAACTTGTGACTGAATTGCTTAGAATGAGGCAATAAATCAATTTTAAGATGGTTTTTTCACTAGACAAGTCCAAATTTTGGGACACCAGTAGGGCTCATGTCTGACACCAAACTCATGTCTTGCAAACAAGACATGAGTCAAACTCCTGTTGGACACATGTCACCCATGTGTTGTGTCCAACATGCAAAATATGACACGGGATGGGGGGATGACGTGTCATGTTACTTAGATTGAAAGTGGCTTGTGTAAGCAGGCCACTCAACTCAAACTGGCATGATTCGACAAAATCAGTCTTCCTTTTGGTCCTAGTGGCTAACTAGACTAGACAAACTTCGAATGTTATTTTCTTTGTAAAACACTGGCTTTAACAACTTGTGGAGTGTCATAACTAGGATTAGAATTGGGATCAATTAAAATTGAAACAAGATGGTTGGCAAGTATACCTTCCATCTCCGCCATTGAGGCTTGGTGGTCTGCTTGCCTGTTTTCCACGACCACATAGAACCGGGGTACACTTTGGGCCACATCATTGATGGCAGTAGCCTCTTGGACATTGTACACCTTTCTGCTATCTTGCTGTCAATGTGGGTAGTCTCTTAACAAAAGCTCTTCAACAGCTTTTTCCTTGGTTATTCAGTCTCATCCTTTGTTGGTCGAATTGGCTTATTCCCACATGGAGCAAAAAAAAATCTACTCGAATTCACTCTTAGCTAGTATGCCAAACTGACACTTTTCCTAGCCTACTAGTAACATAAGCATCTTGATCCCTTCTTTCTGAAGTTGGTCTTTTCCTTCTTTTTCCATTTTGTCTGAAATCCAGACTTATGCTTCGACTAGTCATAACAGTATTTAGCCTTCCAAATGGTATCCTCCAGCATCTTAGGTTCATCAAATTCTATTTGATCTTAATAGGACTGAGACAGGCCACAAATCAAGGAAAACATCATCTGAAGGCTTGCACAACACAAAAAGGGAATCCTTTCATTGCTTCCTCTGATCCCTCAATGATTCTCCCTCTCTTCAGTGCTTCACGTGCATAACATAACCAAATAGTCAAGTTCCCCTTGGTCCACTGGACTCAAGTCTAAGTCCTCAACTGATACAATTCAAAAATGGACTCCCTCACAGGCCTAACATGACCCAGGGGATTGTTTTGTCTCCCTCTGCCTGAGTCACTCTTTCGCAGCTTCTGCTGTCCAATTTCCAAACACAGGCTTACCAGTGGCCTGCTCATGTTGGCTTCACAAGTCGCTACTATTCTATGGCACATGAGGCGTTCACAAGGATTGACACCCACATTCACTCATATTCTCCCCAATGCTCGACCTCCAATTGGTACCAATGGCTACAATGGCTAGACTCTCCTCATGAACGCTACCTCAAATATGAGGTTAAGGGTCCCTTCTTGGGCTGCAGAATCAACTGGGACTCTGCTGTATGGTACATAACCCAGGCTTGGGCAATCCGATACCTCCTCTCCCGTTTCTCCCATAACTGCTTGGCAGTTGGTCAGAAACATTAATTTCAGGAAAGATAGGAAACATCCCAATCCCCCTCACAGGCTTCCTTAAGCTAGCCTTTCAGACATCAGAATCTGTATAGGCTGCTCCTCTTTAGCTTCAGCATTTTATAATTTAATTAGTATAATATTTACATCGAACAGTTTTTGCAAGATATCCACGCTGGCCCTCTAGCATTATCATCCTTTAATTATATTACAAAACTCAGGTATTAGAAAAAGGGATGTTACAGATACAATGAGGTCACATCTCTATGACATGCCATTCCCCACACAAGAAAATTCATCATGTGCAATTTAAGAGCTGATGACATTTCCAGATCACTGCCATGGGGTCTTTCTAAAGTTTAAATGAAAATGAGAAACAAAAATCATCTGTTAGTTCTTCTGTTCTTCTGAGCCTATTCTCCATTAACAGTCAGTTTCTGTCGTTTCCTATTTGTAAGGATTTTCTTCTTTAGCAGCTTTATTTATAGACTGGAGTTGACGGGTTGACTAATGCCTAGTCATCAGTGAGTTATTTGCATTTAAATAATGAGTTGAACAATTGGTTGTGTTGGCCTGTGTTCATCACATGGAATGTGCTTGGCATGTGTTGGAGTGTCGCCACCACATGGAGAAGTGTGCTTGGCATGTGTTGAAACTTGACATGTGACCACCACATATAGAGGTCTGCTTGACCTGTGTTGGCATGTGTCTACCTAATCTTTGCACATGTGGGAGCATTACTTGTGGGAGTTACACTTCTCTATTCTTCAACATTTTTCTACAGAAAAAGATGGAAGGCGCATCAGCAAGCAAGTAGTCATGCAATCATTCTCAGTGTTAATAAGAATTTGTGGGATTACCGCTACAGATTTTCTAGCTTGTTAGTTGTTATTTTCAGATTTATTATTCTCTTATTTGCACTCCATCACTCACCATATTTATCTCAAATTCTGATATGCAAAGTCTACACTATTGATCTATTGTCCTATGCTTTTAGCATTCGAAAATCTGAAGTGTTGAATTAGCTGTTCCTAATGTTTCATTTTCAGCTCTAGGATAAAATATTTTAGTGCATATATGCTATCATGAATTAGAGAATTGAACATCATCAAAAAGTAGAACCACAAGGAGGACCAACTAATCTTGTCAGAATTTGCTGCTAAATGCACAACACCAAAACGCCTCAACAATAGACAACTTGCATGGTACTTGGACCAAATTTAGTTTAATTAGGCTCAGCTATAATTAATACTTGAAAGCAGCCAAAAAGTGAGTGTACATAGCAGACTTTATTGGATCGACTGAATTCCAGATCAAATTAGGGTTAATTTTACCTTGATAGCAACCTGACAAAAACAAGCTCATCAAAATTATCTTGCAAATGGCAAGGATCTGTAATCGTGAATCATAGCATCTGACATGTAATTTGTAAATAAACACATTACATATTGTGCATTTGAAGCAAATAAGACACTAAAGTATTATTTCCCATCTTCAATGACACTTGTATAAGCAAGAATCTCCCTAGCAACAAGAGCCAAATCCTGACTTGTCCTTATTCAGTCCTCTCTTGATAACTCACTGTTTAGAAAGACACTTCCTAGTAAGATTAATTGATAGGTCACTGAAACTGAAAAACAAATCAATTCAACTAAATAACATTTACAACCATGTGCAAGTAGTTATTATACCTGAACCAGGATTCAATACTCCTGTTAGGTATGTTGACGTGATGTACGCCTCCTCTTCAGGAAGAATATCAACAAATCGAGCAGAATTCAGCAATGTGTGATCCAAATCCAGTACTAAATATAATTTCTGCCTTGGTAACAATTTCTTCAGATCACTTTCACGTAACCGTTCGATTTCTGTATCTGCAAGTTCGAAATCCTAAAACATTTGTACATTTGTACATGTCACTTTTTCTCCTCAAAGAATTATTGATGTTACTTACAGTAGTATCAAGTTAAACTTTCCACAGAAAAATAACCGTAGCCTGTACTGAAGAAACAAATTTTCCTAGAAGTAAAATCTTAACCTAGTTGCACAATCTGCAAATGTAATCATCTCTGTAAACTAATATGAAAGGAGAGATTAAATGCCTCATCATTGAAGGCAATAAAACAAGAATTATATTTACGAATGGCGTTTTAGAAATCATACCTTGTGAATATATTTGAGGGCAACACCAGTTTGATCATTAGACTCAGAATTTTGCTTCATCATGCCACAGCGAATGCAAACTCCCCACATAAATCCTGGATGTGGAGGGCATTCTTGACTACTACTAGATGCTTGTATATTAACTGCAAAAGAAATGCAATGCATGCAAAAATAGTTAAAAGTTTACGTTCACAATCAATAGTATTTGCGACAGGGCTCCTAATATAAACCTTTTCAAGTTTTCAATGAGCCTTAAAGATGCAGTTTGAAGGTCTTTTCCAGAATCCAGATGCAGTTTGAAGGTCTTTTCCAGAATCCAGATACCTTCGAGGTCTTGCTTCATTGATATCTGTACCTCTCTTCTTTCCTCATGTTCAATGCCTTTCTCTTCACATAATCTTCGCCTTTTGCTTCTAACAATATCCAAACACAAATTCCCAAAATAAATTAGAAGACTTCCAAAAGTTAAATTTATTGCCAACAAATCTCAGCATGCAGTTCATTGCTTAGAGATTTATAAAGCTACAATGATATTTGAGCTTGATTTCAACATTTACATTGGCCACAATCTGGCATTATCTGCATTTTCTATTAAGAAGGTGAATGCAATGATGCATGGGAAAGGCACAACCACCATTTCTTCTATCATCAGGACATTACCAATGATGCAATAGCAATGTTTCTTGCTTATATACTGCCATATTACAATATCTCCTGGATATAAACTATGCATCTAAAGTAGGGAAAACAAAATGTCAAACTCGCAAGACAGAAAGACGGAATTATCTAGTTATTTCACTCCTGCAAAAATATGGCCTCCTGGTAGAAGAATAGTGTGGCCTGACAAGAATGAATTGTAGATGTTATCTGTTGGCAGATTTCCGCAGTGAAAAATAAGTACCAATTCTTATTTTCGATTGGATCAACCAACTAGCACTGTTATGTCATCTGTTTTTCTGTTCAAAAGTGAAATTGCTGAGCTACAATCATTTCAATTTTCATGAATACAGAGTAGCAAAGGGGGTTTTCCACCACTTGCTGTTAACCTTCTATGATAAACCTACCCTCTTCCCTAAATAAGGTGTCAACTGTAAAGTTGTCTCTATGTGATTATAAACTCCCAACCTCAATCTCCTGTTTGGACAAAAGGAAATAGCCCAAAAACTAAGGAAATTCTTTGGAAATGCATTTTGGTAATTTCCCATGTCATGCCAATTCCAAATTATTAATCTCTTAGCCCACTTTGCTAAATTTACTGACAAACTGCAAGGTCCTTGATCTTCTGCAATCTATTAGATATTGGAATACAATTATTTACCATTCATTTAGCATGTGGCTGCTAATCACATTCTATCTGCACATACAAATGTTGGTATAGATTTCTGTCAGATTTAGGTATAGAAATTTCTAATGATTGTAAATTATGACGTCTTAGGACTCGCCATTGTACAGGCAAGTATATAAATAACTTAATAAGCCAAAGTTGGACTGAACAGTCAATTTTATACTTCATAAACCTGGATGCATGCTTAAGGTTTCCCACAGTGTTTTCAATTACATAAGCCACTGTAGATGTGTATTAAGGAAAAATCAGTATCATAGGCAATATTTCTGAAAGAAAATGATGATAGAATGCAGAGTGGCATGTTTTAGAGCTTTAATCTGTTAAATGGGATTGCATTGCAACATGTTTCATCTGGCCCAAAGAACATTCCCACAATCTGAGACATTTCCTATTGATGTTTGTACTTTGTAGCTCAGGCAGGTACTTTTGCACAGGTATAAGCGGAAGTCACCTAATTTGCCCTTAACCTTAGCGATTAATAATTAAAGTAATTGACTTTTATAAGATAAGGTGAGTTAATCTAATAAAATGCAAAGGTTAGTTGCATCAGTGAATTGGATGAATCTCAACCGTAGATCTCAAGTGATGTTGAGATCTCATCTCAACCGTCAATCACTTTGGAGATTAAGGTTGTGGATTCATTCAATAATCCAAACTTATAAAAGGAAGCCTACGCTAGGGGGGGAGAAACACATCTTGAGCACAAGACATAGTGAGAGTGAGATCTCAGTGATTGGGTGGGAGAAAGACTTCCAATCAAGTGTGCAGAGTCCAAGGAAGAGTGCACAGGCCAGCAAGAGAGACAGATCCAAATCAACCAGCAGATTAAAGGACAGATCAAGGATTTTATCAGCTGGATTATTTCCAGGTTCTTGTTGTATGTATTTTCCCTCATTGGATCTTTTTCCCTGGAAGGGGCCCTTGTAGTTTCTGAAGTTATTTGAATGAAGAATTGAATTGAAAGGAAGTAATCTCCATGTGAATGCAAGATTGGTAAACCGTTTTTGCTTCCACTGTTTAATTGTTAAGATCCCAGTTATCTTTTATTCAGTAGATTTGCATAAAAAATTAAAATTAGTGCATGGAATCTGCTAGGTAGTAACTGGTTGGGTTGCTGGGGTCAAGGAAAACATTTCCATCCAATACCAAAATGTTTAATGATATTTCAGTCACCAATGGGCTAGACTCAAACCTGATTTAGTTGTTTACGGAGAATTTTTAGGCGATTTTAAGGGCAATTGTAGTTTTGAATATCATTCGATGCAATAATATGGATATTGCAGAAACAAATAGGTCTTTGTGTCATTTCATACACATATAAAATCTCTCATATATTTCCTCTGATTTATTAGCTCCTACTGAATAGCATCATTATGTGATCCAAAAAAGCTATCCAAAAAAGAGCTAGAGAAAGGGAGACCAAATTCCAATGCCATCACTTATTCACAATCTTTGTTTAAAGTAGAAGCAAAAGTGGACATCAAACCTTACCAAGATGAGATTGATGATGTTAACTTGAATCAATAGTTGCAACAGTTAGAAGTTCATTTCAGCAAAAGTGGACATCAAACCTTACCAAGATGAGATTGATGATGTTAACTTGAATCAATAGTTGCAACAGTTAGAAATTCATTTCAGTGATCTAACACTAGAGAAGAGCAAAAGATTTCATTTTCCCAACTAAAGTTAGAGGACCACGCCCAAATTTGGTGGGAAAGTCACACAGAGGCACTTAGTCTAGAGAGTGATCCCCCCAATAACTAATTGGAAAGTGTTTAAAAAACCCTCATTAAGTCACAATTCTACCATATTGGGTACAGAGACGACAAATGGATCCGTTGGCATTACTTTCAGGATAAGAAAAGGCCGAGTGTGCAAGAGTACACCACCGAGTTCAGAAAAATGGTCATTATGTTGGGTATATCACCGAAGAACTTGGATGTACTCCTCAAGTATAAGAATAAAGAACAATAAACTGGTTGCAAGTAAAAAGACACCAAGATGCCTCCAAGGAGGGGAAGAAGAAGTGGGAAGAAAGGATAAGAGGGCAACGGCAATAGCACATCAATGCAAGGATCCAAAAAACCACTGCAATCATTGTAAATGATGGTCACACCAAAGATAAGTGTTGGAAGCTGAATCTAGAGTTGAATCCAAGGAACTGCAAGAAGGATGTCAAGAAGAACATGCTAGTGTGGATTCAAGCAAGAAGGTAGAGGGTAGATCATATGTAGATGACAAGCTTGACTACAATACAATGTAGGAGGTGAGTCAAAGTAGCTTCCACCCCAAGGAAGAGAAGGCAACGACAACTCTCCCATAGAAGGCAACAACAACTCTCCCATATTGTATCCGAGTCAAGAAGACAAAGGTGGATGCTTTATTTGCTTTTGGTTCACAAGCAAACCTCGGAGTAAAAAAATTTGATCAACAAGCTTGGATTTAGAAATTCATAACCATCATCACCCATATCCATTGGGATGAATAATTAAACATGCAAAGCTTAGTGTCACCAAGCAATGTAAGATCAAATTTTCTATAAGTGCAAACTGTATTCATAAGGTGGAGGGAGATGCACTAACACTTGATGTGTGCGGCGAAGTGTTTGGAAGCCCCTACATGTACATGAGGGATGCAATCTTCGTGAGGAGGGCCAACTAGTATCACTAGAACAATGCACACAAAGATAAATCCAAGATCTCTCTAGCAAGTACTAACCAAACCAAGAAATTAACCAATTTCGGTAGGAGGTTTGCATTATTCTTCTTAAGAGAAAATCAGCCAAAAGATGAATTGGTAAAAGTAAAGGCATCTTGGAGAGTGGTGTACCAAAGAGTAGAAACATCAGTTGGGGGAGTTTTCATAGGTGTACAAAGAAGTGTTAAAGAAGCCTAAGAGGGAGGTGGAGCACAAGATATAGTTGTTGTCTGACTCTGCATTGTCAAACATAGGGTTGTATAAACAGTCCATCCTGGAAGCAAATGAAACAAAGAAACAATTGCAGCAACTATTGGAGCAGGGAATAATTTGACTAGGCACCTTACCTTGTGGGTCATTTATCATCATAATACCAAGAAGGATGGGACTTAACGAATGTGTATTGACTACAAAGCTTTGAATAAAACCACTCTCGAAAATAACTATCCTCTTCCCAACATCGATAACTTGCTAAATCAATTATGTAATGCCAAGTATTTCACCAAATGGGATCTCAATTCAAGATAACAAGTAAAATTTAAGTACTAAGACACCTAAAAGACTACCTTCAATACAAGGCAAGGCCTGTATGAATAGCTAGTAATGTTTTTTTATTTATGTAATGCACCTAAGAGAGAAGTGGAGCACAAGATACAGCCGTTTGCCTGACTTCCCATTGCCAAAAATTGGGTTGTATAAACAATCCATCCTAGAAGTAGATGAAGTGAAGAAACAATTGCAGCAGCGATTGGAATAGGGAGTAATTTGACCAAGCACCTCATCTTGTGGGTCAAGTATCATCATAATACTCAGGAAGTATGAGACTTAGGGAATTTGTATCGAACACAGAGCTTTGAATAAGATCACTTTCAAGAATAAATATCATCTACCCAGTTCAATGACTCGCTACAAAAATTGCAGCATGCCAAGTACTTCACCAGGTTGGATCTCAAATCAAAACTACACCAAGCACAAGTAAGGACTGAACACAGTTGGAAAACTACTCTCAAGACAAGGCATGGTCTATATGAATAGCTAGTAATGCCTTTTGGTCTAGATGATATATTGGTTTATAGCTCTACATGGTAAGAGCATATCTCACGTCTCATGCAAGTGTTAGAGACTCTTAAAAAGCATCAACTATGGCAACCTTCAGTAACCTACTACTAATGTCACTAAAGTTAGGAGCTTAATGGGGCAGCACAACACCTATGGAAGTTTATAGCATCATTTTCAACTGTGGTTGCACCATTCCATGTTATAACAACCAACGGCAAGAGTTTCTAATAGGAAAAGAGTCAGTAAAAAGCTTTTGATGAGCTGAAACAAAGATCAATGAAGCATCAATCCTTGAATTGCCTAATATGCAGAAGCCTTTGAAAGTGGAAACAAAAGCAATTATATATGTATGGAAGCATTATTGATGCAGGGAGGTAAGTCAATATGCTATCATTCTGAAATATTTCATGGTGGATTCCTAAACCATCCTACATATGACAAGGAACTATATGCTCAGGTTTAAGCTATTAAGAAGTGGAAGCATTGTCTAATGGGCAACGAGACCATCATCCATAAATCCCCTGTCACTACATTACTTGAAATCCCAAAGTAAGCTTCAAAAAAACAAATACTATAAATAGATGGGGTTTTACAGCAATTTCATATAATCATCAAAATTTATAAAGGCAACATCATTAAGTTGGAAAACATGCTTTCAAAGCCACCCACATCCAAGATCACGACTTTGGAAACTCTTATGCACATGGATCTTTTCACCCGTGATGCATACAAAGAGACAAACAAATATTTCCGCTTATCAAATAGGCTCACACTTCCAAAGTTGAAGGGCATTTTGGTGTGCTAGGAAGATAATAGCCAACTTACAAAGGTATGTGTATTGGCCTAAGTTACCGGATCCAGCAGGGGGAGGGCCAAGATCCCCGGATCTGCGGATCCGATCCGGATCCGGATCCACCTAAATACGCAGAAAATACGGCATGCAGGCGGATCAGCGAAATTAGGAAACGAATCCCTATCAACTGAAACGGATCACAAGCCCTGAAATGGATGTTTGGAGTTAAATCAAAATTCTGTAGCGGCTGTATTGTAGCCGGACATGTTTTCTTGTTGCATGAAAAAATCCAGTGCTCTATGTTTTCTCGATCATTCGTCATGCCAGCGAAAACAGTTACGGGTGCATACGTCATGCCGGGAGAAACAATTACGGGCCCTGAAACGGATGTTTGGAGTTAAATCGAAATTCTGTAGCAGCTGTTTGGTAGCTGGACATGTTTTCTTATTGCACGAAAAAATCCAGTGCTCTTGATCATTCGAGATGGCGGCAGAAACAGCTACAGGTCCATACGTCATGCCGGCAGAAACAATTACGGGTCCTCTCATGAGCCATTTTAATTTTGATTTAATCGATTTTTTGAAGCTATAATTTTATTCCATTGATATGAATTTTGACAGGTTGCTATGGCGTTGTTTTCAATTTTAAACCAAATTTTCAAAAAAATAATAGAACAGTGAAATTTTGTTGGAATGCACGAAGACTTGCCCAAAATATGAAAAAAATCAAATCCGTTAACTTAACACGTGGTGTAAACCAATAGGCAATAAGACAATCTTTATGTCAATAGTGAATACGATAAAAATAAAATTACAATATTATTACAGCATTATGTTTATATATAAAATACATTAATTATAAATATTTGATTACAATGAAAATATATATTATGTTTATAAAATATTTTTTTCACATATATCAAATTAATTATTTTAATTTTTTTCTTTTTCTTTTTTTGGGATAAATACCCAAAAATTGAAATATCTAGAAGATATGTCTTACTTTATGGATTTACTTAGAAAATAGTTAAATGTGGGTTTTTTTGGAAATTTTTAATTTTTATTTAAATTACTTAGTTTTAATTTTATGTAGTAGTCTCATTGTTTAATTGTTTTATTTTTTCAATATATTTTGGTGAATTTTTTTTGTTTAAATTTATTTAAATTTTGATAAAATTCTGTTGGAATTGTTAATTTGATTTGTCACTAGTGTTTCATACATTTTATGGGATTGAACTTATTTAGACATTTAGAAAAGCATTTTAAACCAAAATATACCTCTAACCAAAACAATATTTTATCTAATTCTAACCAAATTTTTAAAACATGTAATAATTAAACAATACATAATTTTATTGAGGGAGTATGCATCATTTCAGTGTTTCAGTCTTCATATTTATAATATATTTAATGGTTTCAGTTCCAAAAGTGTTTGATGGTTTCAGGGAGTATTTGATTTTTGAACTCTAAAGTGTTTTTTTTTAATTTAAAAAATATTATTATTTTTTTTTTTTGTACTTGACGTATCCTTGCCGTATCCAGATCTTGGATTTTCAAAAAACTAGCGGATCCGGATCCGGATCCGAATCCGAATCCGAATCCAAATCCTAATCCTGGTAACTTAGGTATTGGCCTAGAATGCAAGAAGATTTAGCTCAATTTATTAGGGGAGGAATACTTTGTTATACTAGCGAGTCCAATAACATCCCCTACCTATACCTACTAGACCTAAAAGAGTAACTCCTTGTGAGTTGTTTGCCAAGAACAATAAAGGGGCATAACTATCTATTGGCAGTAGTTGATAAGTTTAGCAAGATGTGCATTCTCATGCCTTGTAAGAAGATCATCAAGGGAAAAATGTAGCAACATGTTCTTTGAAGAGGTCTAGGTGCACTTAGGGATATCAAGGAGCGTCATCTCAAACGAGATACTAAATTTCTCGATGCCTTTTAGACCACATTATGGGAGAAGATGGGCAACAAGTTGAAGAGATCCACAACTTTCCAACCATCGATAGATGAGCAAATAAAAGTTGTGAAAAAATAATTTCATTTAGCTTTTGAGGGGATAAAGCCATAAGGATCCAAGGACCTGGGATGAAAATTTGATTTATATTTGGCACTCTTGTGACAAAGTAGTCCATACTTCTACTGGTAAGTTGAAGAGATCCACAACTTTCCAACCATCGATAGATGAGCAAATAAAAGTTGTGAAAAAAGATTTTCATTTAGCTTTTGAGGGGATAAAGCCATAAGCATCCAAGGACCTGGGATGAAAATTTGATTTATATTTGGCACTCTTGTGACAAAGTAGTCCATACTTCTACTAGTAAGTTCCCTCTTGAAACTTCCTTTGGCTATTTGCCAACTTAGCCCTTAGATATTGTATATGGACATCCAAGAGGAGTGCGGGAAGACATGGCAAGAGAAGCATTGAAGGCTGAAAATCTGTTTGACAAGATCAAACATATTCATTTGCAAGTACAAGAGACATTGAAGAAGTCACCGTAAAATTACAAGGCCCAACGTTATCAATATACATATTTAAAGTAGGAGACAGAGTTTGGTTACATCTAAATAAAGGTTACAAGGTCCTCCTAATAGGAATATCAAGTCTCTGCATATGGTCCTTTTAAAGTCTTGGAGAAGGTGGGTGATAATGCCAACAAAATCCGTCTACTCCTATATATGTGCATTTGCTAAAATGTGGTGAATCTGAAATTCTATGAGGCTTCCATGTTGGTCCAAAAAAGTGATGAGCAAGTCTTACCTACCATAGCATACTTAGCACCAAGAGCTCAAGCAGGAGACAGAGTTTGGTTACATCTAAATAAAGGTTACAAGGTCCTCCGAATAGGAATATCAAGTCTTTGCATATGGTCCTTTTAAAGTGTTGGAGAAGGTGGGTGATAATGCCTACAAAATCCGTCTACTCCTATATATGTGCATTTGCTAAAATGTGGTGAATCTGAAATTCTATGAGGCTTCCATGTTGGTCCAAAAAAGTGATGAGCAAGTCTTACCTACCATAGCATACTTAGCACCAAGAGCTCAAGCAGAGTTAGCAAAAGATACAACTTTACAAAAGTTCAAAACAACCAAACTACGACAGTATGAACTATGGCATGTTGGCTTGAAAGGACAACTTCCATGCAAGGGCAAATGGTACTCCAAAGAGAAGGTATAGAAAAAATTTCCTTCAATGAAAGTTTTTGGGGACCAAAAGCCTCTCTAAATGGGGAGGTATGATACGAAATGGACCATTACATACTTTTCCATCTAATTTGGTACTTTCTCGGTGGAAAAATGAAGTTATTACTTTTTAGGACACATTTTAGGGGCAAGTCCCTTTTTGGTGATTTTGTGTCCAAAACATTCCAAATCTCATTTAGCCTTAAACAATCGTTTTGGGGTCAACACTTCACATGTTTGGCTTAAACCTATGGATGGTATAATATACTTTAAGAGCTTTCTAAAGAAGCGAAGATCACATCAATCAAAGATTGTATGTAAAAGTTATGCCTGACACAAGCTGACCTATTGATCCAGGTGGCTTTAGAAAGGCTCAAAAATCAAATTTTTTACATTTCATCAAATCTAGGATCAAATCGAAGAGCTCGTCACAAGCTTTCCAACAGTGCAAACAACACTGAAATCCAAGTTCGTATGAGAAAGTTATTAGAGTTTGAAGTTTGTACCAAACAACAACAACAAAAAGAAGTCAAAAGTCAACCAGAGGGTGCCACGTGGCACCCCCATAGGCTGCCGCCACATGGCAGCCCAATCACTAGACCAAGTGGACCACAACAGGTGATGTGGCAATATCACAATATCACAAGTCGATACATGGCATGTAGGTGACAGAAGTGGCATATATGATGTGGACCAATGAGAACCTGCCACCCAATCACATGGTGCCACATGGCACCTCAAATTATGCCCAAGTGGCCTTAGCATGGTGCAACCTCCATTTTTGTCTTATTCTCATGGTTTTGGGATTTATTACAATATGGACATACGATTTCCATATATTATATAGTTTGAAAACTATATTAAAACCAAAATTGGGCTTTAAAATCATAATAAAGCAAAATTAGGAGTTTGTGTGTTTTGAACCCAAAACCTCCCCAACAACAAGTAACTTGATATGATTATGCCAACCATTGTGCCAACCACACACTTTGTCTTATTCACCCTCACACTTTGTTATAAAATGCCATTCAAATGGTTCAAAGGGAACCATGGAGAATACATGAGAGATGAGTGTGTAAGTAGGCCAATGAAGTCATGAATCTCAAGAAGATTCTAGGAAAATTGTTAGAGCATATGTTAGGGAATATTTCAAAGAATATCCTCTATGAGGAATCTTTAAGATTCCCTGGGGGCAAAATTTTGAAGGGGTCAAAAATATGTCGAGTTTATACTCGTTTGAACCATTTTTTGCAAGGAACGCGATGGTGTGATCAATTTCTTCATTTCAGCAGCCGAATTTCAGTGAGCCTGCAAAAGAGAATCTTTGGGGAATCTTTGAGATTCCCAGGGAGCCTAAGATTGATCAAGTCAGAAATGGGTCAAGTTTACAATTAGATTTCACGATTTTTCACCAAGAATTCAACCATGCAGTCTATTTCTTCAGCAGAGGTGTGAATTTTCAGGTCGTCCTCGTAAATGGAGGTATAACCATGTCTTCTTTTGATTTTTGCTGAGATGATGGTTTGATGTTGAGATCCTTGTTTGCCACTTTGTTGGAGGATCCTTATATGCCACTTTATGTGAGTTTTATATTTTGTCATGTTGAAGGAGAGCTTTTATGAGTGAGAGTTCTTATAGAAGAGCGTATCGTGGAGAGACATGCCACTCTAGTTAAGGGAGTTCTTCCTTGTATTGACAAAGAACACATCAAGTATTCATCATCATCTTGTAGCATTTAATGAAACAGCCTCCGCACTCTTGACACCAAGCCTGGAGATGTAGTTCACACTGGATGAACTACATTATCAAATTATGTGTGTTCCTTAATTTGATGGTTGCCTTTATGTTTCCTCTTCTTTAAAGTATGCACATGTGGTTTTTCACTCTTTCACATGCAATTCTGCTAACATCAAAGAAGTAAAAGATCTTGGTTAATTCTGGTAGCTAAGAGAATCTGGATCACCTATCTTATTGACCACCATGGTATTGAGTGGATGTCACATCTAGTTATATGACTCACATGAGGAGCTAGTCACATGTGGACTTTCAAGAAGATTCTAGAGGATCCAAAACCCTAACATTAATTGGGAGTTGACATATGCAAAAGCCTTAAACCTAACCCTAGACAACTACCAAGTGACGTTAAATATCGAGCCACTAAGATAGGAAGGGGTTCCATTCTTATTGTATTGTTTATTGTTCCATAGTTGACAAGCGTCTAGGATTAGGATATTGAAGCAAAACAAATGAAATTGATCTTGCAATAGCCATACTAGCCAACATGGTAGTGAGTGCCCTTGTCTTTGTATTTGCATTTCATAATTGAGAAGAAAAGTGCAGAGCATTGGCCTCACCTTCTAGATTTTTACCATATTGGGTTTTCCCATGATACATTTTGTGTTCATTCTGTGGATGGTGCATTATTTTGTTTAGCTTCTTTCATTTCAATTTCAAGTATTTTGGTATTTCAATTAATAGCTTAGCTTCTTTCATTTCAAGTTCATTTCTTTTGGCATTTCATGCTTTAAGCTAGTACTATTAAATATGAATGTTGAAAGCAATGCATAATAATAGATTCTTTGTAGAAACTTGTAATACATGTTGTGACAAATTGTTCCAATGAAAATGACAATTTACAAATCACAATGTTAGAAAAGTTCCCACAACATTGTTTATGATTTTAGTAAAATATCAAACCACTGCATTGAAAATGAATCAACGATTAAATACTCATATCTACTTATTGATCATAACCAAAAATTAGTATCAAGCATATAAAGTGTTCTTGAATTATTGATTCTTGGACTTCTAAAATGAGATTTTTTAGTAAACATTAGGTTTTTGTTTTGTTTGTTTTTGGGCTAATGACAATTGAATTGCCTTAAAATATGGTTGGACGGAGGACACTTAACTATTATATGCAATTCATCCCTAGCTGAACTATTGTATGTAGTTCATCAAACTTCATCCTTAATCTAACTATTGTGTGCATTTCACTCTTAATCTATGTGGTTCATTCTTTAGTTCCAGCTTCAGAGTTCTCTGACCTCTGATTGCACTGTTTTGTTGTGCTTCACTTTGTGCAAATTACATCTTTTTCCTTTCAATCAATGAGGCTAGACAAACAATTGAGTATTTCAAGATGTAATTGACTATTTCATTCATAGTAGGCATGTTTGAAAATAAAATAAATAAGCAATAGAACAAAAAATGGAAAAGTAATCCGCAGATACTTCACCGAGTCAATGAAAACGAGGTCACGCCAAGGATCAAGTCATCCAGTGACAATTGTTCTTGTGCTCATACTTGTGCACGCATGGGTGGGGCTAGATCCACCTCCAAGGCAACTTTGACTGAACAAACATCCCCCATTCATGGCTTCTTAGACAAGGAAAGCTTCGCTAGCATGGTAGGATATTTGTGTCCCGGTGTTAAATTTAAAATAGAGAAACTACCACTTGCTCATGTCAACAAAAATATTTGGTCAAAAAGAGATTGGAAAAGTCAATGCATTCTAAACTAGTTACAAAAATATATGACTAAATATGATATCATAATATATAATGTATATGTATGAGCAAGAACACATATGTACTGTGTATATGTATGTATGTTGTGTGCCTTGGAATATATATGTTTGAACTCTGCAGCACAGACTAGGTGACCTATTCTAGTACGGCCTTCTGACCATAGTTACCATATATCCATTTGAAATGCAGATATATGGCCCATATATGGATATGATCATATTCAGTTGTCTATAAGAAAAATACAGTGGGTGTAATGACCATATTTTGGGCATACTTCAACAATATTTCGACCATGTCTATAAGAAAAATACAGTGGGTGTAATGACCATATTTTGGGCATACTTCAACAATATTTCGACCATATTTAGTCATCATATATTGAATCTTGACCATATTCTGATGTATTTTGGATGAATAGTCCTCATATTTCAGCTATGTTTCGTATTCCATATTGTATCATATCCATACACCAAGTTGCACGGATACAGATAAGGCAATAGATACAGATATTCAGCAAATTTTGGAAAAACTGAATACAAAATGGCTAAGATGCAAACCATGAGACATGAAAAATTCAGGCTGTCATTCATGAATTTCAAATTTGGAAATAAAGCCCAAGCCCTCTGTTTATGACTTTATTTGTAAGAAATTAAGGTTTATTGTCCTTGGTATAACGTTTTCTTTTTCATTTTAATGACCAAAATGCTAGCTGAAACTCCGGAACGTCAGTTTAAACCAGTGTTTTAAAAAATGGCCAAAGCGAATCGGAAACAACCGAGTTGACCAAGCCAGACCCTGCCCAGGTCGGGTTGGTACAAAAACCAGACCAAAGGCCGGTCCGTTACCGAACTGGCCGAGCCAGTCACTGATTCGGCTGGTTCTGTAACGGACCGGCCGACTCAGCCGAGCCCGTCTTAACCAGGCCGAGTCGGTCTGCGGTGGAAGAGAGAGGGAAAGACGGACTCCAAAATCAAAATTTCTTTTGGTTTTAGGCTTTTGGCACTCCATCTACCCTTCTCCCAAGCCTATAAAAGTTACCCAACCCCCTCACATTACCTCACAGCTATCTCATTGCATTCGTGTGAGCATTTGTGAGGAATTTGTGAAGAGTTGGAGTTGGTTTTTGGAGCAGCAGTTGGAGATCTTGATGAGGAAGAGGAGCCATAGGTTTCTCCAACTCACTCTGATTCAGAGTCCAAGCCAGATGATGTTGGCTTCTCTAGCAGTAGTGACTAGTGACTAGTGATGTTTTGTTGTAGGGACCATTTAGAGCCTCCTTGGTTATGTGTTTTTCTTCTGACCTCTATATATTACATGTATTGGACAGTGCACTAGGTGCCATTTTGATATAATAGATATATTCATAAGCATACTTTGATCATATGTTGTCTTCTCTCTATATTCTAATGCTCTGAGTTTTGAAACATGAATGAAAATCTTTAAAATTATGTTTTTTCATTAAAAAATAAATATTTAATGTATTTTTGGACTAGGCCGAGTCGATATTGAGTCGAAGTCAGAGTTTTAAAACTATGGTTTAAACTTTAAACTTTAAATAGCTAACACAGGATTTCAAAAATCTGAAACACCACTAAAACATTTCAACCACATTTCAAGGGTGTTTTGTACAAGGATCCATTTCTGAAAAGCAGAAACATGTTTCCAGCACTTCAGGTGGCATTTTCCGTAACATAGCCATATACATATGGGGTGACTAAGCTTCTAACCAGAACTGGCCGCTCCATTTTAGTCATCAAATACATCCCAATAAATGGACATTCTGATTTGTTCAAAATGCCATTTCCTGGGAGATTCTGTTTGAACACTACTATCTAGGTAGTCTATGGATGAAATATGGCAGTTCTTAATTACTAGGCCGAGTCGATTACTGCAAAGAAAAGCATAAGCCACAGTAAAGATATTTTAACGTTAGAGATATGTTACTTGCAAACAGAAATTGCATCAGATCTGCTAAAGCAATGATTCAGATTAGACATGCTGGCAGTTTTATGAGATACGTATTACTTCAGACTGGGTTTCACCATTGCAACAAACTCAGACAACTATCTATACATTCATCTAAAACCTAAGTCACCTGACACGGGGATTCGGGACACGTAGGATTCGAGATTCGTGGTGTCGGATTCGGACACGCTGACCCCCCGGAACAGGACAAGTTAGGACACGTTATATATTATTTTATTAAAATATATATCTATATATATATATATATATTAAAAATTAGATATTATCA
>APFE031023712.1:237043-249586 GCA_000404065.3 Pinus taeda | reverse complement strand
AATAGGAAGGGACCCAGAAATGCTATTTTTAGAACTTTCTATTTTTAGCAATTTCACCTCTCACCCAATGTGGCCAATGACCTCACTGGCCAAACTGCTATTTTTATACATGCTATTTTTAGCATGTCTATTTTTAGCACATTCTAAATTTAGCATTTCTTGTTGAACACTTTTCGACAAACCTCGCCACCCTCCATAAATATTTGATGGATGCCACCTCCCTAATGACTCGAGGTTGATGGATATTTCACAAAAATAGAAATAACACCTCCCATACACAAGGTGCCTTGAGAGGACGGGGAGGTCGATCCTTGCACTGTCTTCCAAGTGGTAGTCATGAATGTGTTACTTCATTAGCTTGGTTTATCACCCTTAGCGGGTAAGCCTCTTCTGAAGCCATGATCCTTCTGCACTCCCAAAGGTGGATGTCTTGTGAAAGTGGGGGCCAGTCCTCAATGAGTTCCTTACCCTAATGATCACTTCCCCAGTTGGTGACTTTGTTCGCCGCGTTTTTATCTTCTCGGTCAACGTGCTCTGTGTTTACATTTTTGAAGGAGGGAAGCCTGGAGTGAATATTCTCACCGATAAGCTGAAGCTTTGAACTCTTGATCACTCTGACCAGGGGACCCATTGATCAAATTTTGCAGCATGGAGATTGGAATTTTAGAATCTCCCGCGACTTGCAGTTTTGTCACCCCCATTCCCTCAGCTACTTGCAATACTTTCTCCAATCTAGGAATTTAACCACATTATTAGTGGAACTACCACATGAGGCTTCAAAAAAATTCACCGCTTGCCCCTTTTCATTACAGATTACAGCCTCGAGACTTGTTGGTCCTGGGTTGCCTTTAGAGGCACCATCAAAAGTTAAGTTTGAAGAACCCCAGTGGGGGTCAGAGGAAGGTGTTGGGTGAGCGTTCTCTCATTGGTGGAAGACCAGTAAGTCCCGGAGCAATGGAGTCCAAGCTAAGAGCTAGATCCGTCAAAATTTTGCACTCCCTACCCTTCACTTTCTAATCATCCTTCGACCGATGGGAAATAGAGATGGTTTCCTTGATATTACATAGCACAACTTTCCACATTTGGTCCCCCTTGATGGCTTCTGAGTGGAATAATTCTCGGTTTCTTGCTTTCCAAAGGTTCCAGAGGAAAAATATTTGTGAAATACACCATGCCCTTAGTGACGATGGGGTTTTTAAAGAGCGTCCATTGATTCTTTAAGACTATTATTTGACTGGTCAATCGCCCCAAACAATGAGGTAATTTGGTCCTAAATCTCCCTTCCTTTGAGTAGAAGTTCAGTAAATGATGAGTTATTTCTTCCTCACTACAACAGAGACGACATCGAGAAGGACCAAAAAATTTCTTTTTTGTTTTTTTTGTCCCATGTGAGAAGCTTTCCTTTCCCAATTAACCATAGAAATAACTAAACGTTTGGCCAAAGCCTAGAATACCAGATCTGTTTCCATAAAGGATCATGATTCATATCCCTTGAGGCAGATAAAATCAAATAAGCTTCTTTAAGAGAGAACATTCCTGTCGGAAGATGACCCCAGCATAACTTTTCAACTTCCCCATTGTTGAAAATGGGGCATTGTCGGAGGATCAGAGTGAGGGCTTCATAATCCATAGGTGGTTTATGGGTTGGCCAATGCACTGAGGATTTCCACTCTTGTCATTTCGACATTTGGTTGGCTTCTTTATAGAAATCCTTTACTCTCCCAGCTCCCAAATGAGTGGTAAAGGCTTGGACATCCCTAAGAATTTCCTCCTGCTTTAATCTGGGGTGTTGAATCCATGCCTCATCCTAAAATCTAACCTTGCACCCGTTCATGATTTCCCAAAAACTGTGATCCTGTATAAGATCCCTATGTTCTTTTACCTGATTCCAAATAGAGGAGCAATTCGGTAGGTTATGATGGTTATTCAAAGGGTCCTTCCAACCAACAGTGCCATATTTAAATGCGCAAATTATCTATGAGATATCTTGGCCTCCCTACAGCCACCACCACCACACTTTGGAACTAAGGGTATGTGACAATATTTCTAGATCTTTTATCCCAAGGCCTCCATGGAACTTTGGTTTACAAAATTTTTCCCATGCCATTAGAGCCCATTTGCCACCAATCTGTGGTCTTGACCAAAGATATCTCCAAACTTTGGCAATTAGATCCTTATAGATGCTTCGAGGATTCAAAAGGGTTGAGAGTTGGTATATCAGGGTAGCCTGTAGGATGAATTTCAAAAGGACAAGTTGACCGGTAGAATTCAAAACCCTAAAGGTCCAACTGGAGAGCTTCCAGTCAATGCGATTGAGCATGTATTTTCAATAAGCGATATTTAAGGAGTTAGATACCAGAGGGACCCCAAGATATGTGCTTGGGAGTGAGCCAATTCTGAGTCCAAGGGTTCAAGCTAGATGGATTTGCACCCTTGGGTGAGTGTTAAAAAATAGAATATTTGATTTGTCGTCATTGATCAGTGTGCTTGATGCCTGCTGAAACTCCTCAAGCATGGAACCAAATTTCCTGGTTTCTTTAAGGGTTGGTTATCCATATAACGTATTGTCATCAAAAATATTTGGTGAGTGACAGGAGGGGCTTCCTGGGAGAGTTTTATGCCCTGGATACTGTGGGACTTCGTCGTTATGTTTATGAGTCTACCCATACCTTTAACTGCTATGATGAAGAGAAAGGGGGATATGGGATCCCCTTGTCACAAACCTCTACACCCATGTAAGGTGTGAGACGGTGCTCCATTAACAAGAATAGAATAAAAGGGGGTTACAATCATGGATTTGACCCAGCTAATCCATGGGGGGAGAAGTCGTAGGCATCGAGGATGGACAAAAGATAGGTCTAATTCATGCAATCATAAGCTTTTGAGAGATCGAGTTTAATGAGCATACCTAGAGATTTGGATGAGGATAGAGAGTGAACTACTTCATGGGCCACCAATATACCATCCATGATCTCCCAACCTTCCACAAAACTTGACTGTTCGAGCCCTATAATATTTTTCAATAGGGGTTTTAGCTGCCGAATTAGAATGCCTGAAATAATTTTATAAATAACATTGCATAGGGAAATTGGTTGGAAACCACTTGGATCCATTGTGGCACCTATCTTTGGGATAAGAGTGAGAAATGTTGCATTCAAACTCGACCAGATCCATTGTGAGTGGCAGGAGAATTCCACTAATTCATGGCTCTCAACCCCTAGGAAGTGCCATCACACTTTGAACAATTCAGAAGTGAATTTGTCTGGACCATGAGATTTGTTCGCGGGGAATGCCCGAACAACTTCTTCCACCTTCGCATAGGAGATGTCTCGCATGAGAGCCTCATTCTGATTTTCCAAGATTAATTTCAGAATACATTTCCTAATTATAGAAATGGGATCGCTCCAGTCCTCATTAGGTTCCATGAAAAGAGTTTGGAAATGACCATTCAACTCTTTCGATATCTCTTCATGTTGCACTGAACGTTGACCATCAGATCCATTGAGGGAGAATATATGATTAAACTATTTGTATTTCAACATAGTCCTATGAAATAATTTTGTGTTGTGCCCCCCCTATTTCAACCATTGAACTCTTGATTTTTTCCTCCATGGGATTTCCTCATGTTTCCGTCATTTCTCAAGGTCATTTAGTACCTCTTCATCCTAAGTAGAAAGGGCTTAAGTCCACCCTTCCAAAATGATTTGTTATTGGATTCATCACATTTCTTCCTCCAACTTTCATTTTTCTTGATGTATATTGCCAAAATCAGATCAATTCCATTCTTTGATTATCCCTTTTAATTCCTTGATCTTTAGTTGGAAAGTTTCCATTGGGTTACAGCCAATCACTTGGATGTCTTTCCACCATGCTTCAAGCTTAGAAAGGAATTATGGATTTTCAAGCCAGAAAGATTCAAAGTGGAAGGGGCAGTTCCTTGGAGCCCTCCTCAAGTCAATTTCTAAGGATATGGGCCAGTAGTCTGATTCGAGATAAGGAGGATTGATGCTTGAAAGAATAGGTCCTATTGAAGGATATTATCAGAAATAAGAAAACGATCCAGACGTGATGAAATTTGGGGCTTACTTCCCTGTCTGTTGTTCCATGTGAAGGAGCCATTCAAAAAATTAGTATCTTCTACTCCCAAATCTTGGATAGTCTCCTGAAAGGAAAGGGAGATCAGATCCAATTGTCTAACTCCTTCCTTCCTTTCTACCAGGTCCTTAATCAGATTAAAGTCCCCATCCAAAATGCAGTTGGAGTCACCAAAGAGTTCCTTCAGATGTTGCAAGCTCCTTAGAAAACAAATATTTGTCCCTGGCAACATGGGTCTGTAAACCCCTGTTAGCCAAACCTTCTCTAGGGATCCTATGCATTCAAACTGGCTAAAAATGGTATTTGGATAAGCGATCCAGTTCTGGAAGGAAATAAATCTAGAGTCCCAAAGGATTCATAGACCTCGTGCACTACTCGTTGCATCTAGCTCCATATACTCCACCATGGGCCAGCTTCTTCTTGTGATTTCACTGAGCTTTTCCTACATTACTTTAGTTTCTTACAGTATTAAAATATCCAGTTCCTCCTTCTGAATTTGTTCCTTCAAGTACCTCAACTTACCCATAGAGTTGAGGCCTCATATGTTCCACGATACCAGCTTCATTAAGGTGGTGTGAGGAGATAGCACTCGTAGTACTCCATCAGGATATTGGTTTGGCATGAGTCATTTTGAATAGAATTATTATTTTTTACAGTTTAATTTTTATTTTAAAAATAATTAAAAATAGAACTTTAATTAATATATTATAGTAAATAAAACATGCACAAAAACTAATGTTTTGTTTGAGTTAGATTTTAAAAATCTTGAGTTAAAGTCTACATCATTATATGAAAAAAAAACTTGATCACTTAAGTTTAAGAATACTATATGTTTTCAAGTATTAGAATATTAATATTAGTTTTAGATTATATTTTAATACTACAAAGTAATTGCAATGTGAATGATTAAAAAGAAAATGTTATTATTTATAAATAATGTTTTTTTAGGTGTTTTATTTCTTTCTAAACAAAAGTGTATAGGGTGTTTTTCACTAGGAAGATTGGACCATAACCAAAAGTTCACTCTTTGTAGAGAGACATACAATAACATAATGTTAAAAAAAACCCAAAAAGACTAAAAGTGGTTCAAATTGGCCATGAGAATACACATTGATACCAAAAAATGATAATATGCTAGGCATAACATAAGACAAAGTAGACGGATCATAATTCATAGTTGCAATCTAGATGGGGTCTTGGTTGTTTCCAGGGGTGCTCTTAGTCTAGGGTGGGATGTTGGGATGCTGCTCGATGTCTTTGATCTAGGTCCTTCATGTGGTGTTGCAAATGCTCGATAGAGTGAAGGAGGTCTACTCAATGTTTAGATCGATCCAGTAGAATTCTATCGAGGAGGAATTTCAAATCCTAGTATAAGTCTATAGTGTGCATGTACTAGTTGAGATGTTCTCGCATATGCTTGATATCCTGCACCCAGTTTTCCATCTCAGCGAGAGCCTCTATGTTTGAGAGATGGTTTCGATGAGAGAATATTTCTCTCTCCATGTGGGTAAGCTCATCCTAGATGCATGTTGGGTAAGGTCACGAAACCGAGCCATAGTTTCCTCTAGGTGGTGTTGAGTACGTGTGTTTCCCCAAGTGGCATGTTCCTTGTAGTAGGTTTTACCTCTACGGACACACGCACATTGATGAGCCATGGTGGAATCCAATAGATAAAAGAGAGAAAGCAATTAGGAGAGGAAAGAAATAGATGATGACTATAAAGAGAAAGACCACGCGAGGAGGAAAATGGCCAAGTGGTTGGGAATCGACGGAGGCCAGGAGTGGGGAGGGAGAAAGACACTAGTCAATGAACAAGGAGGAAGAACAAAAATAGGAGGGCATGAGGAGGGCCCTAAGCCCGTAAAAAATAACAAGGGAAGGGGAACAACATGGGAGAGTTAACTAGAGGAAGGCCACATAGGACCTGAAACAAGTCGAATATCATGAGAAGTGCACCAAATGAGAATGATGAGTGATGAAATACCATAAGAGAAATCTGATATTAAAAAATACCACACAAAGGATGTTTCTCAAGTCAAAACGCGTCAAGAATACATCAATAGAACGCATCTAGCACCAGAATGAGCAATCCTTTTGTAGGCATAAGGAGCCAAGATTGAAGGATGCATCATATGCTTTGAACTTGCAAGGGGAAAGTAACTACTAGGTATAACCTATTCTCTAGGCGGTCAAATGGAAATTGTTGCCATATCTCCACTTCTTGTGGGGAGGTTATTCAATTTTAGATTTGTAAATGTTGGCCAAGCATAGTAGAGTAGTGTCAAGCTAAGGCTCGAGGAGTTGGACTAACAGGAGACCCCAAATATAAATGGGAAGAGTTAAGGCCTATGCATAAAATAGGAGACTCTGACAACCAACAACAAATGTGCCAAATCTAAATTTTTCCATGAGGAAGGGTAGAGTAATCCACAATGGAGTTGGTTTTAGCTTTGCACAAGTAAAGAGCTTGAAAGTTGTCTATAGGACTAGTAAACATTCAAAGTTGGATAGTAAAATGTGCATGAGACTAAGTACAATAAGAGTCGCCCACATGTATCCTTAAGAGGGGAGTTCTATAGGTGTTTCCAAGTGGAGGATAGTGCAGGTGAGGAGTCAAAACATCCATGATTAGCTAAAATATCAACGACTTTATTTACTATTCACCGAACATGTGATGGGACAATGATTGATATGTTGGCAATAAGGGAGGAATATTTGCATATGAGTTTTCTAAATGCCAAATCTTAGGTAATTTATCCATTGGGGTACCATTCGGTATCTTATATACCATGTTGATGATGCATTGAGAGACTCCCTCTACAAAAAATTTGGAATACCTTTGTGTCTATGCAATGTACAACCTTGTTATCCTTTCAATATCAGCTACTATTCTTGGTTGTAATCTCTCTCCTATTTCTATTAATAGAAAGAGTATCCTATTTTCCTGTTATATTACATTTACATTCAAGTATTTCAATGCCTCTCTTCTTCATTGAATAGAGTAATTGAATTATGCTATGTAGATGTTGTGGATCTTTGGCTTTTTTTGTGTTTTATGTGCAGGTTCTAATTATAGCATTTGGAGCTATGATTGGAGCTTACAAGCAAGGATGAAAGTAAATCTTGCGACAGATTCCAAGAAAGCCTCTTTCCATTCTTCAATTTCTCTAAGGGAAACTCTATATTATTTGCTTTATGTTGTTTTGGACCAATCCACTAGGTCTAGGGAAGATACTTTTGTCTGCAATCGTAAATTCCGTAGGAATATATTTGCTAAAGTCTATAGCAATATATTTGCTAGAAAAAATAGTGTTATGATTTCTCTCTATTTCTTCACCCTTAGCAGGACTCTACCTGACATCATGGATTCCAACATTTAATATTGGAGTGAATGCTCTCTCCATCACCCCTAGTTTTATAAGATTTCTTAACATTTCATTGCACTTCTAGGGCTTTGATTTGTAATAGGGAATAGGAATATCATCAAGATAATTCCAGTTTAAGGGTGAAGAAATAGAGAGAAATCACAACACTATTTTTTCTAGCAAATATATTGCTATAGACTTTAGTAAAGGATTTCAGCTAGAAACTTTCGAACTTGTAGCTAAAGATAACAGTTGTACCCAACCTACAAATCATTAGAAGATTAGCATCTAAGGTAGGTTATGCTTCAAAATAGGGTAAATTTCAACCTATTGTGCTATGAAAGCTAGGAGATCAAGGACATAGAAAGCGTAGAACTAACATTAGATTCAACCTAGGAGGTCAAACCCATGACCTCTACACTATCAGTCATGGAATTTGGGTGAGGTGGAAATGACGTGTATCTAGGAGGAATATCTATAATAAATTTAGCTTGGATGTTCAATGGGTTAATAATGGACGCATGGAGTTCCATATTTTTCATTTCCAAACATGAAATAGAAGTTTAGGTTTGCATCTTCCAAGCACGAAGGTTTAGTATGTGCTTACCTCAATCTATAATAGGTGTGTTCCAAATCTTACCCTTAGAGGCACAACAATAGTCACAATTATGGTCCATTATGCATCTAGGAATACAATGAATACCAAAAATTAATATGATTTCCAAAATCCAAAGAGTTGTGAGTCCAAAGAGATAGATGACTAAAGATAAAGACGTTGAAATCCATTGAAGGATATCCAAAATTCAATGCTAGAAGCTCACTTAAGAATATGCTTCTTGGTAAGACAAAAATTGCTAGCATACTCATAAAGAAAACCAAAATGATGCAAGGACAATTTACCTCATTCCCCAAATCCTATATCATTCTAATGTTTAGAAGATGCATGCATACAACCAAATTTCCCATTAAACTTTTCCCAAAAACACACATAAGAGAATACAAATTTTGCACGGTGAATATCTCTGAGAGAATAGGAACCCTCCTTATACCTATGGCAAATGTTTTCCTTTACCTCCTTTAAATACATGGCCTTACCTCAATTTTCTTTTATAGGCTTGCTTAAAAGAAAAAGCTAAGATCAAGGCTTTTTTCATAATTAGATAAATAACTAAAACAAAAATTCTAATAATTTCCTTCTTTCCAAAAATGACCTCTTTACAACATTCCATTACTTCTATTTCTTGGCCATGGTAGAAACTAAAAGAGGTAGAGAGAAAGGACGTGTTTGAATGAAAACCACATTTCTTGAATTTCTCGTAGGATAGGGATAATACAAACATTCTCCATAGTGATTATTTTTTGTTTTCTTATGAATCACTGTTTTGGAGTCTCCCATGACTTGAAACTTGTTAACTCCATTTGTAATTGGAAAGGAAAGAAGAGTCCATAGAGCTGTAAAATTTCATTTAATGTTTGTTCTTTTCCCAGTAGAGTAACAACACCTACACCACCTACTTGAGGATCTCCTTAAGTTGTCATAAAAAAAACCTTTTTGTATATCAAAATTCAATTGAGGCATACATGGAACTCTAGGATTTTTTTTTTGTTTATTTAGGATAAACTTTAAATTATTTGGTGACTTTTACTATTAATGATTTTCACTCATGGTGAGATTTTGAGTCATGGAATTTTTTGGAGCTTGATACTCAGTAAAGACCTCCTTCACAAAGTTGTATATATACATAATATTCAATAAAATTTTATGAATTTAAAAAGTATTAAGATTAAAATAAATTAATTTCATAATAAAAATTTATTAGATACAGATATATTATAAATTAAAGAGAAAATAAATTACAATCATTATATTTATAAACTATTCAAATAATATATATATCCAAAAAAAATTAATTTAATGAATAATTATTAATGTTTTTGAGTATTCATTCATATTTTGAAAAATTTTCACGTAATTTTTATTATTTAAAAAAATATTAATATATGAATCCCTTTTTAACGTAGATATACGCATTACCATGTGGTTTAAAAAAGAAACTGCTTTACCTGTTACTTTTTATTTACACCAAAAAAGGATCTTTCACCTATTTGTATTGAAATGGAAAAGGGATTTTGCCCTCTTCGTTACTCCAAAGTTCAAAAAAATTGGAAACTTACGACCTCCGTAAACGCCAAACGGTGTCTTTTCAAAAAGTTATTTATTATTATTATTATGAGAATCCTGGAGATATATAAAAACCCTTTTTTTTTTCATTCCAGTAACTTTTCCGACGTCCTCGTACCTGTCTATAGCCCGTCTATAGGTTATTTTAATACACTGTCAGTACCCGTGTACGCTCCCCGTGGGCTCCACTGTCAGGTAATTTTTTAAACGGTAATTTTTTTGTTGTTGTTGTAGATATTAGGTAGATTTAAAATTAAAATAAACAAAAAATTAATTATAATATAATTATATTTAATATAATTTTAAGTTTAATTTTAATTATAAATTATTTTATTTTTATTATTTAAAAATTTTTATAATAATTTAAATTAATTTTTATTAATTTTCTTTAGATTTATATTATTTTAATTATATAATTCAATAAATAAAACAAAATAATAAATATTTCTTATATGCCAGATTTAAGAGTTCATTCACATTATTAAATTAAAATTAAAAAGTATATAAATAATATTGAAAATAACATTTTATCAATTACTCATTGTTATTTTTCTTATTCAAATTCAAATTTCAATTTAATCTCTCAGATTCAATTTCACAAAAATTGATCTCCTAGCAAAAATATTCTTTAAAAACCCAATAAAAATGACATTGAAAATGACCATCCTCACTCTCTAGAGGAATCCTATGCTATATATACAATGCTATAGGCCATTAATGTGAGGGGTAGTATATGCTACATGTTGGATTTATCAAGTACATTATCCAATGAGTGGCATACACTGCCCTGCCCATTAATGGTCCTATAGCTTTCCCCATTAATGAGGATTTATCCAAATACATTATCCAACGAGTGGCATATAGTGCCCCTGCCCATTAATGGTGCTATAGCTTTGCCCATTAATGGTCCTATAACTTTGTATATATTGATTGCAAGACTGGATAGGGAGAGGGAGGCTATTACAACTCATTAAGCATTATGCATTAAGCTAATGATTGGTTTGGTGTTTTTATCTTGTTCATTGAATATTATTTTATTATCATCCAATGGATAATATGAAAAACCATTAAACCAATGATAGGCTTAGTGCATGGTGTTTCATATTTTCCCATAACAACACTCTAAAAGTTAAAGGATCACTTCATATCGTCTATTAATCCTCCTTAAGGTTTTCAGTGAATGTTTTTGGTTAATACAATTTAATGTGTTGCATTAACAAAAATAGTACATTGGAGCTAACATTCCACAATTATTATTGCTCAATTAAGAACGAAATAACATAATAACATCAAATACTGTGGGAAATGGGTCTGTGGAAAAGACCTAAAGAAGCTTGGGAAGAACGAGTGTGTACTTTTTGCACTTATGGGGCAGTGGAATCCCAAAAACATTTCATTTTGGAATGTGATGCTTTCAGAGACATCGATAGCTAGTCTTTTAAGTGAGGGGAGTATTAGAAGGTTGGGTCAACTCATCATTAATTTGAGTAATAAAAGGATTGAATTACAAAAGGAGAAAAATAGGGAAGCTAGTGGTCCCATAGACTATTTCTAGTCTCGTGGACGTTAAAATTTCATTCATTTAATGCTTTGAATTAATACATTTTAGTGGTTTAAATTTTCAATGTTGCCATATTGAGAATAATACATATGTTTTCTAATATTTCCAACCCACTTTAATACATGATTTTCAGATCAGCCTTCTAATAATTTATACTCACATTTACAATCAATTGAAACTTTCTTATAAACATTGTCTTAAAATTTTATGGTTGCATTAATGTTTTGGATTAATATATTAATACACTTTCTATTTAATAGTTTTGATAGTTAGCTTAATTAGTTCAAAGATGTGATCCCTTCCAGTGGATCTCTCCATATATTTCTTGAAAAAAAATAATTTTTTTATTTAACAAAATTTCCACCTAAATTTTCCAATAATATAATTTTATTAAAACATTTGCAATCAATTTGCGTTAATATATAAATACATTTCCAATGATTTCTAAGTTTGCATTAATCTATTAATATATTTTCGGTTTAACATTAATACGTAGGTTCATATAATTTCCGGACATGCTTTAATACATTAATACGTTTCATGTTTTCCTATCTAAGTTAATATCGACAGATGCGATTGGTCGATTATGATCAATCCCGTAATTATGAAAAATTAAGGTAATAGTAAACATCGAAGTAAGGTAAGAAACATCCACATTTGGTGTATTTACCTAGAGAATAATGAGCCCTTTTTCTCAATATACATTATCCGCAAGTAATGTGATTCACAAGAGAAGTTGTAAAGCAGAAGGTCCGTGTCAATGAGTGGAATGGAATTAGGAATGAAGAAGTTAAAAATTTGCATAAGTAATGTGATTCACAAGAGAAGTTGCAAAGCAGAAAGTTCTTGTTAATGAGTGGAATGGAATTAGGAATGAAGAAATTAAAAATTTTTACATTCACAAATTTAATTTAATTCAGGAAGATTGGTTTTTTAGGTTGTTTGTTTTATTATGTGAAAAATATATAAAAATATCAATTTAAGAGATTCTTGAAAGTAGGCTACAATTATATTAATGAGATTTTATTATAATAAATGTATTTATTAAAATTAGTCTAGATTCATGTAATTTAATATTTATTATGTTTTAAGAGGGATTAAATCCCTAGAAGCATAGGCTTTTTTGCAATGTAGAATTTGAGGAAAAGTTTGCACCTTGAGGGATTTGATCTTTTTCAGCTCATGATAGATCCAAAATTAGATGGATCTAGGTTGCTTGCACTTGAGAGCAACAATGTCACATTTTTAAACTATCATTATTATGTATATGTTTGAGATAAATTTCATACTCTGAAATTTACATTATGTTTTCTTTGCTTGGCATGACAATATTATTACTT
>APFE031023712.1:178058-225405 GCA_000404065.3 Pinus taeda | reverse complement strand
TATTTTTTAATATATATGTATAATTATAATTGGATAAAAAGGATCCATTTACTTTTGTTTTAATAAGAATTTAACTAACCTAAGTTATTTTTAATTAAATAATGGTCATACCAAATCTAACCGTTACCCCGTCAAGGAATTTAGCTGTTGGAGTTTCTGCTCTATCTATTTAACATAAAAAGCCTGCTCTGCTCATTCAACTTGTAGTGATGATGAACCACACTAGCTAGTTCGAAACGCATCGACAAATGAAATATCTTGTGATTTACGCCGAAAAATCTCTCATAAACTTAATATGGATCACAGAGACCTCAATTCAACAGCTAAATATATTTTTGATATTTTTTAAAATAACATTTAAAATATATATATATAAATATTATATATATTAAATTATATTATATATATATATATTATATATATTATATATAACAAAATTTATTTTTTTATTTAAAAAAAGACAATTTTATTGGCCACCGCCCCCACAAGGGACTAGCCAGTGTGCAGGCGGCAGGCAGTTGGCGGGCGGACCGAGCGTGGCTATCTGATTTTGAGAATCAGAGAACAATCACCTGGCCCCCCCCACAGACGACTGGTGTTGGCTTATATGATTCGAGAAATTGGATAGCCCCGCCCGGTCGCTCGTGGGGGCAGTGGGCCGATGAAATTGTTTTTTAATACAATTAATATATTTAACAAAATTTATTTTTTATTAAAAAAAAAACAAATTTATCGGCCACCGCCCCCACGAGCGACTGAGCGGTGGCTATTTGATTCCGAGAATCGAATAGCCACTTCGCGGCCATCCCCATGGGCGGTTGGGCAATGGCTATTCGATTCTTGGAATCAAATAGCCACCACTCAGCCACCTGTGGGGGTGGCCGAACAGTGGCTATCCGATTCTAAGAATCAGATAACCACCACCCAGCTACCCTTACAAGCGGCTGAGTGGTTGCTATCCGATTCCGGGAATCAGATAGCCACTGCCCAACCACCTGTGGGGGTGGCTGGGAAATGGCTATTCAATTCTCAGAATAAAATAGCCACCACCCGGCCGCTCGTGGGGGCAGTGGCCGATAAAATTGTTTTTTTTTAAATAAAAAATAAATTTTGTTAAATATGTTTATTGTATTTAAAAAAAAACAAAATTTATTTTTTATTTAAAAAAGCAATTTTATCGGCCACCGCCCCCACGAGTGGGCGGGGAGTGGCTATTTGATTTCGAGAATTGAATAGCCACTTCCGGCCAGCCCCACGGGTGGTTGGGCAGTGTCTATCTGGTTATCAGAATCAGATAGCCACCACTCAGCCGCCAGTGGGGGTGGCTAGGTGGTGTTTATCCGATTCCGAGAATCGGATATCCACCTCAAGGGTGGTCAGGGGGTGGTTATCCGATTCCGAGAATCGGATAGCCACTGCTTGACCGCTGGTGGGGGTGGTTCTCTAATTCTTGGAATCAAATAGCCATCACCCGACTGCCCATGGGGGTGGCTATCCGATTCTCGGAATCGAATAGCCATCACCCGAATGTTTGTCGGGGTGGCTATCCAATTCTTGGAATCAAATAGCCATTGCCAGTTTCCCATGGGGGTGGTTATTCGATTCTCAGAATCGAATAGCCATCGCCCAGCCACCCGTGGGGATGGCCGGGTGGTGGCTATCTGATTTTCAGAATCAGATGGCCATCGCTCGACCACCTGTGGGGATGGGTGGGCGATGGCTATCCGATTCCGAGATCGGATAGCCACCCCACGTACAGTTAGGCGGTGTTATCTGATTCCAAGAATCAATGGCATGCCTGACCCGCCATGGGGGTGGCTATCCGATTCTCAAAATCGGATAGGCACCACCTATTGCCTGTGGGGGTGTGGTCCTTGAGTGGTGGGTTTTGCATGCGATATATTTTTAAAGATTTAATCAAAATATATATATTTTTAAAGTTTTAAATGTTTTTATTTTTTAAATTGAAAATATTTGTTTTTTTTTTTAATGGGTTTTTTTTTTTTAATCATTTTATATATTTATTTTTATTTTAAAATGTTTTAGGTTATATATAATATATATATATTTTTTTTTTTTATTTGGGTATTTTTTTTAATCTTGATTTTAATAGTTTTTAAGTTTTATTGGCTTTTTTTTTCTTTTTTTTTTTAAATTTATTTTTTTGTAGTTTTTGTTAATGTTTTTTTTTTTTTTTCTATTTTTAGTACTTAATGTTTTAGTTTTTTTTTTTTTTTTGCCAGCTTTTTTTTTGATGGTTTTACACACACAACACACATATAATATAAGTTTTTTTTGTCTTTTTTTTTTTTTATATATTTCAATTGTTTTTTTTTTGTTTTTTTGTTTTTTTTAACTAAAAAATATTTGTTAAATTAGAAATAATTATTTACATTTCATACATTAGAAAATTTAAAGTCAAAAAATAGGTATTTTAAAAAAGGGTTCAATACAGAATCACCATTTTTTTAAATCAGCATGCATATTACTAACATTCTAAAACGTAACGTACATAAAAAAATATAAAGTGCCAAAAACTATGCTCTAAAAAAAATATGTGCATTATGCATCCCCTCTTTTCAAAATCGAGTCACTCTTTTGCTATCTCTACAAAACGGGTAACAGTATCAGTTCCCGTTTCAAAGTTTACATTGTTTTGATGATATTTTCACTATTGTTAGGTGTGCGTGAATGCCCCTCTACGTGATAGTAGGAAACTAGGAAACCTCTTTTGGAGCATACATTTTATATTCAAGTCCATAATGGGGGAGCATTCCTAGCTATTGAAACATATCTAAAGATGGCATCGACTATACAAGGGAAAACTATTTGTTTTTTATGTTATGTATATGGCATATGCAGGTATTGAGAGGTAGAAAAAACACTTGTGCTTCATATTGGTGCATTTTAGCAGTGTCATATACGAGAGTGAGGTGTGTTCAACCTTAACATAGTTTAATTGTAAGGTTTCCTGAACCCTGAAAGTGAGATGCAAATAGTTTAAATTGGGATTTCTTTTGGCACAAAGTGTGATCCATTGAGGCCATTTCTATTCAATTAATTTTCATGACTTTAAAGGATTAAAATGAGAATCATTTTGAAGCAAATCAAGTTTGGGCTATATATGATGATGATGGTGGAATGTTGCGCTTTTATGCTTGTATTAAGAATTCTTTTCGCGAAGCAAGTTCAATATGAAGACTTCTTGGCTTGAGGCCATCACCAATGAAGAGAAAATTGTCACTAACTGGCTAGATGATGAATTTTAGTAGGGTTGTGGGCATTTTAAGCATGGAAAATCTGCCAATGACAACATGCTAAAAGGGTGATATTTGGGCCCTATAGAAAGAGTGGAATTCTGCTTGGAACGAAGACACTCCTCCATAAGCTAAATGTAAGTATGAAATGTTAGAAATTGCAAAGAAGTTCCTATTGTCATGATTGATGGTTTTAAGTCTATGTACCAGACAAAGTAGGAGGTTAACTTGGTTTCGAGGAAGTAGCTTCTTATATTTTCTCATTAGGTTCCAACAAAGAGAGTAGAATTGATCGATCATGTTATGTGAACCCCTTGATGCTTTACACGCCATAAAAAGGGAAAAGAATGTCTAAGGATCGTGCTTGTTATCATTCCATCATATGTTTACTTCTCTAATTTACTTAATATGATTATTATAAGTATCTTTCCTATTGGGCCAATTTTGTAAATCCAAATCAAATTGTGTTTTTCATTAAGGAAGAATATGAATATATACAAGGAGAGGGAGACTATTGGGTTTCATCTCCCAAAGTCTCTTCATCTTCTAACTTCATTTATTCTCTGCTATTTACAATACTTACATAAGTTTTCCTAATCCCAAACATTAGGTGTCAACATTTCCCCCCCACCCCGCACCATAATTTGAAGGGATGTTGGTGAGTCCAAGCATCATTCTAAATCTTTAGAACTTTTCCTTTCCAAGCACTTTGGTGAAGGTGTCTACAATCTTCCCATTTGTGGAACAATGTCGTAGGTGGATTGTTTTGGCCTCAAAATGATTTCAAACGAGATGGTATTTTGTATTGATGTCCTTCGTTCGATCATGGAACTATAGGTTCTTGTCCAACTTTATTGCAAAGGTGTTGCTAATCAAAAGAGGAGTTAAATGTTCATTTTTAACAGCTCGTATTCTAATGAATACCAATCCAACACATTTCAACACAGGGATTGCATGTATCAAATCAACATTGTTGTAGGAGACCACACACCACTGAAAGAACCAATCACAATTTGTAGGAATTCCAGGCACAATTCAATGGTCCAAATGACTACATAGGTAATATGCATTAGGGGCATAGGCTTGGAATAAGCACATAGCTATATAGAGCACAGAGGTATAGAATATGGAAGGAAATAATGGTATGGAATATGTCAATGAATAGGAGTTACAGGAGCAGAGAGTTGCATTGGGACGTGTTGCTCTGATACCATGTCAGACCAGGTTTGTAACTCTAAATCAAATTTTGTTTTGTATTAAAAGAGAATATGAATATATACAAAGAGAGGGAGACTATTGGGTTTCATCTCCCAATGTCTTTTCATCTTCTATCTTCCTTTATTTTTGGCTATTTAGAATATTTACATAAGTTTTCCTAATCCCAAAGATTGGGTATCAACATTTCCAATATGAAGTGTTTGTATTTATTTGCTTGTTGGGTGAGCACACCCATAATCTATATGGGCTTCACTTTATTGATTATCACATTCATTCTTCAAGGGGGTTTTAAAATTGTGAAAAATAGAGCCAATATATCATAGATATTGGGGGTGGGGATTTTGGGTAGAGAGTTATAGGTTTGGGAGGTATTAAAATGAGTATGTTGTAAAACTAGGGGATATGTACTAAAATAGGCATGGAGTAGTATTGAATCTTTAGTAATAAAAAGAAAAGGGTAATCTAAATCGTGAACACATTGATGGTTGTTTATCTCACCACTGGAAAGGATGTTACAAGTTCAAACAACCATATGAACCAGTTGCCATCCATGTTGGATCCAATTATTTCTCACTGATCAGACTGAGGTCATGTTTTTCATGCTACACAATATATCCTTGGTCATATTCCAAATTCTCAAAAAATTCCATGTGATTTTCCTTGTTAGGTCTGATTGACTTCATAAGATTTGGAAATGGGACACATGTAAAATCTAGAATTGCACGTGTTACATTGTTCACTAGTTGGCATGCAACTAGGATAGATTAAGTAATTTGATAAGGGGGATGATTAAGTAAAAATTATCCAATTTAAATTGCACAAAAACTAATAATATTTGGTGGAAGAAATGCAAGTTTCAACAAGCTAGGAAGAAACACAAGTTTTAACAAGCTAGGAATTCCCTTAGTAGGAATGACACCTAGATTAGAAGCAATTCTAAGGTAGAGTGGTCAAGGTTTCTTCCCAAATCGGACAAATACATTTAAAAAAAAATATGGATCAATTCAATACAATTCCCTTAACTGGAATGAGCCTTAGAGTGGTCAAGGTTTCTTCTCAAATGGGACAATTACATTTCAATTTTTTTTTTATGAATCAAGGCCATATAATTCCTGTTTGGTGCAGGAATTACACTTAAGCAAACTCCTCAACACTTAATTTTTCAACCCGAGAAATCCGTAAACTTAGAGACGAAGCACAAGCAATGCCAGAGATGGTATGGATTTTTCTAATATAAATCCCTGCTTTCTTTAAAGGAAAGATTGCAGAATCAAACTAAGAAGAGAAAAAGGCAACTTGAACCATCAAAATAATCTAAGACTGGAAGAAGGAAGAATGCATTTGCAAGAAGGAATTAAAGATAAAGGGCAATCACTCTAGTTAATTATTGTTTAACCAATGAGTGTGTGTTTTTATTTAGCAGAGACACTTAGCAATCTCATCATATGGGCCCTTTAAACCTGCTCCTTTAGAGATTTCCTTATTGCACTAATCTATCCTGCACTATCACAGTCTGCTTGCACTAGTGTAGGAACAGAGATTTATGCAGAAGGTATAAATGGTGTCTTTACTAAAGGCTTTTTACTTCCTACAAGGCTTGAACTTTTCTAGGTTCAAAGCACTCAGATCCTGAGGCAAGAAACTAGTTCTTGCATCGGATCAAAGCTTCTTGCACTTAGCATTTAATTCTTAAAATGACTGCTTAATTACTGCAAGTACTATTATACTGTTAAATCAAATTGCACACATAAAAATTGAATGTTTTTGATCTTGACAGAGTGCAGAAATAAAGAAACAATCCATATACATTTATCCTGTCATAAAGTGTTTAATGAAAGAAAGAAAATTACGGGAAGTAGACTAGAAAGGCTTGCTGCATCACACCAACGTGCACTGGTGCAAGTTCATTTCTCCTGCTTGGACCAGGCGGGGAAAACCAACCAAACAGAATTGTAGAAAAAGAAATATCACACTAATGTGCACTGGTGCAAGTTTATTTCTCCTGCTTGGACCAGACGGGGAAAACCAATCTAAAATCAGGTGCAGGAAAAGGAAATTTAGCTACTTCAAACAATGGATCCGCTTTCACTCAGACAGGAATGCATGTGCTTGAAATTAAATCACACTTAACAATATAAACACAAATTACAAGAAACAGGAAATAGGGTAAACATTGGGTTGGTTGGGCCCTATCCAGCTAGCGCATTTCCCTTTCAAACAAAAATGCTACTCAGTACTTTAATCAATTCATCAACTTCAAATACAAAAATGTGATTTATAAAACATGAGCCAGAGCTCCCTTTTTATTAATTCACTGAGGCAAGTACATGCGTTAATAGATTGTCTAGCCTAGATTCCAGCGACAACACAATACAGCAACCTGTTACCGCCTCTCTGGCTATATCTCTATTCTATACAAAAAAATCCTATCCAAAAACTATCCTCATCCTATTTACATTCTTCATTATATAGATCTTTGGCCAAAGGCCAAAATAGATCGTTCAACCAATTACATAACCAAATGCAGAATTTAGCTTTTAGGCCTTCAAAATTAGACAGTTTAACAAAACTGGTCGTAGTTAATCTCTAGCTATTCATTCTTCATAAATTCGATCTCGGTTGCCTTTGGATCAATCTTTCTGTCATGGCTGAAGCTCGGCTACCTTTAGATTGATCTTGTTGTCGTGGCTGATGTTGCTCAAAACGAGGCGGTGATCAAGGAGGTTTTGATCTGCTACAAGGATTTGTTGTGCTGACACCGGTGCAAGATCTGATCCTGCACTAGGATCAACGGTCACGGTAAGTACTTTGACTACCAAATAAACATTGGAGATATCAATAAGTTACAAAGAGTTATTATAAGCAAGAAATCATGTAATAAATTATTAATTAATGCTAATTTGAATTAAAAATATAAAAAATAAAGTTTATACGAAATATGTCACCGTTCTTGGAATGGTGCAAGATGAGGGTGTATAAGAGAGGTAAACCAACGGTAAATGGTTATGATTTAGGAAGGGGAAAATGGAAAAAAGAGAGCAAATTAAGGGGCTAACATCCTCCCATCCCTAAACTGTTGTGTGTCCTCACATAACTCTTTACATCTGCAAAAAACTTCAAAACTTTGAGCATTCCAGCTCAATCCTTCTCTGGCATACTGACATCAACCTACAATGTTTCAGACTTGTTCTTTCTGATGTTCTTTAGTTTCTTTGTCACCTTTTTAAGTCACTTGCAACTTTGCACAACTCGATGGTTCCAGACTTTTAACTTCTCTTTTCTTTTTCTGGATCTCCGCAGTCAATTCTCCTCTACTCTGTTCTTTATCCTCATGTGCTTTGGCTATATGCTGTTCTAAGTTCTGCACTTGAAGCTCTAGTTCAACTACCCATGCAGCAGGAGTTACCAAATCCTTTTCTTTTTCTGTCTCGACAGGGGCTGTGTCTTCCTCAGGGACCTCAATATCCTTCATGGTTACATCAGGAAATTCTTCTTCCTCTAGTCTTTCTCCTGGTTCTTCTTCTTCTGCTTCTTCTTCTTCTGCTGGTTCTTCTTCTGGTTGTTCTTCTTGTGGTTCTTCTTCTTGTGGTTCTTCTTCTAGTACTGGTGCTTCTTATTGTACTAGTGCAGGAGAGGATTCAACGCCCTGTGGGGACTGTGGTTCTTTGCTTGCATTATATCTTTTATTCTTTTTCAGGGGCTTCTTAATGAAATCTACCAACAGAGTGTCATCTTCGACCTCTGCAAATTTTGCTGTGTCCGCAAGGACTAACAAGTTGTCAACTTCGGGGGTCTGTGCCTGTACTGGTGGCATAGAAGGAGTCTCCTCAACAAGTGCGCTAGCTGTCTTGTTATTTGAAGATGGGGCCTTTTTTGCTTTTTCAGATCATTTCCTTTTTCCATTGGTGCAAGAAAGACTCCCCTTTTCATTCTTACTCAAGCCCTTGCTTGTGCTAGCAGGGTCCTCTGTCTCCTCTCCAGCAGTTTCCTTTTTATGCAGCTTTTTTAACAACACTTCCCATGTCATGCCTTTAACTTATAGCTATTTCAGGACCAGAATCTTTATCAGGCCGTGGTGATATAGCTTCATTTTGACTTGGTCTGCCCATCCGTCCCGCACACCTTTGGCCATTTTTTCCAAGATCTTAAGCAAAAAATAAGGGAAATTAATCCTCCACCGGATGTGTCGGGTGGCCTTGAAATGTTGCAACATCCTAAAATGATATGCAAAAGTGAGGGAGTATCTTCCCTCACATGTTACAAACTTCTGTAAGATGAAAATGAGGTCTTGCCATTATCCCAGTAGGGCACTGCGCGTAACTCCTTCCTTCCAATCTACCTCCATCTTCTTGTCGATGACGAAACACTCGCATCGTTTCCTTTATAGTTTCTGATTTTTAAACCACTATTCACCAGTATTTTCCAAGCCTGTCATTGCTGCAATAAATTCTTTTGTGACTTCAAGTTTTAGAGGCCCAATTTTTAATTGGTGGTTTTTTAAATTTCTGGCAAACTGTAAAGCCACTTCTTTGTCATGCTCGTCAAAATTCTGCAAGAACTCAAGAAAGCCTGAGTCCTGCAATAGTGCAAGACGTGCAAGACTATTGCAATACTTGGCAGTCTGTTCTACCCTACTAAGAGATGAGGGTTCGTTTTGAACAAGCGGCATCGCTGCTTAACGGTTATGAATAGTCGCGAATTTTACATGCAACACTAGGAAAATCAGTTCTTATAAATAGGGATCCAACTTTCCACCATCCTTTCCATCTTATCACCCATTCATTCACCATAGATGCACGACATCTTTGAGATCAGGCCGGATTGGTATTTGCAGTGGAATTTTAACAGCTAGGTGAGGTAATCATTATGAGTGAAGGACATCTAGGATTATGGCGGAAAGGGGCAATTATGTCCAAGCAACGATTAAACACTTCTGCATTCCTTCATAATTAAAAAAAAAAAAAACTTAGCATTCATTAAAAAATGATCATGGTCCTAACTTAAAAACACTTTCTACTTTAAATAATCTTCTCCTAGTTAGTATGATAGCAGAAGTACTCGTCGGCTAAGTGAAAGGACTTCTTGTAAGTTTTCATGATGACCACTTTCCTATGACGTATGCTATGAAAAGAACAAATTGTACTATGTTTCTTACAGGGTGCATGCTTGCACTGGTCTGCTTGCACCACTTAAATTATGTTATTCTACTAGTACCATTCTGCTTGCTTTACCATATAGGACAACATGCTTGCACTAATGCAAGCATAATATCTAAAAAAGAACAGAGAATTTAAATAAAATATAGGTTGGACTTCCACATGGCTTCCTCAACTTATACTGGAAATTTGCTTCGCCCTTTCTTAATGCTTCAGAGCATATCTATTTTCCCTTTATGCATGAGATCCTGCAATGAATTCATGAGGGAAGAAAGAAGTGGGAAAAGGGAAATTTCAGAATGGGAAGGAACTCTGTTACAGGGATTCCAGGAATAGTACCAAAAGAGGGAATAAACAAAAGTGGGATAGGGAAAAAATTCAAGGGTAAAGTGGGATTCTTTCGAAGTGGAAAAGGTAAATTTAGAAGAAAGTGGGAAGGTTAATCATTCTGGGATTGAAGAAGAAAACTAAGGGAAGATTATGGAAGTGGAATATGAAGAAAGGCAGAAAATTTTCTGGAAGGTCTGCCTGCACTGGTGCAAGAAAAAATAATTGCAGCGAAAATTAAGCGTTACTTGAATAAAAATATCCATGCTAATTACCCCAATTGTATAAAGGTTGGTTCTTCTGAACCTACTTTTACTTGGTGGTTGCTAGCATATCTAAAGATCAAGCAACATTTTCTTTTTATTAGAAATTTTTGATCTTCCTGCCTGTAAGCTGGTTTTCAGGTTGATCCTTCTGCAATCATGTCAGCGAATTGATTTTCATAATTACAGGAAAATGTTTTTTTTCTTTACCTTTTTTTTTTCTTATTTTTAAGAAGAAGAAGAATTCATGTTTTCAAAAGGTTGGTATCACCACTACCATCCTGAATCGCTGTTGGACTTGTTGTGTAAAATCTTTCCTAGTAAGTGGTTGAAAATACTTCTTTAACATGTGTCCATTTACCAAGAATATTGAATCTTGTCCATCAATAGTTTTAACTTCTACTGCTCTATTCTCGAATACTCGTATCACTTCATAAGGTCCCATCCAACATGTATGAAATTTCCCTTTAAAGATTTTAAATCTAGAATCATAAAGGAGCACCCAATTGCTTGGTTGGAATTTCTTTTTCTGAATAGACTTGTCATGCCACCTTTTATGTTGCTGCTGAATTAGTAGGTTCTACTGAACAACATCCCTACAAAATTCATCTAACTCATTTAATTGGAGAAAACGTTGGTGTTGTGCCTCAGAGAGATCTAGTCCTAACTGAACTATAGTTCTGAAAGTTTTTATTTGGAATTCAATTGGTAACAGAACTTGTTTGCCACATACCAACTCATATGGTGTATGTCCCGCGCTATTTCTCCAAGTGGTTATGTATGCCTACAAAGCCTCCGGTAATCTTTCAACCCAGTCTTTCCGATGCATATTTACTATCTTTGTAAGAATGGACTCGATCACTTTGTTTGTGTATTCCACCTGGCCATTTGCTTGTGAGTGATATGGTGTGGATTTCCTATGTCAGATCTTGTATTGCTCCATCACACCCTATACCAGATTAGAAATAAACTGTGGACCATTGTCAAAAACAATTTCTCTAGGAACACCAGATCTAGTAAAGATTTCAGTAAAAAGAAAATCAACAACAACTTTTTCTGTAGCAAAAGAAACAGCTTTAGCTTCTACCCATTTCTTAACAAAATATGTACAAACCAAGATATGCTTTTTACTTAATGATGTTGGATTTGTTGGCCCTATAAAATAAATAGCCCATTTTTCAAATGGCTCAATCATAACTTGGGCGCATAAAGGAATTTCATTGGTTTGATTATGCTAGCCCATTTGCTGACAACTATCACAATGCCTGACATACTGTTTGGCATCCTTAAACAAGAAAGGCAAAAGGTAACCAGCACGTAATACTTTATATGCAGTCTGCTTATCAGCGAAGTGGCCTCCACAAGGTTCATCATGAGCAGATTTAAATATGTCAAACATTTCCTCCTCTCTTACACACCTATGGATAATCAAATCTGGACCAGTGTAAAAGAGATATCCTTGAATCCAAGAATATGCAACACTTTTTTGAACAATACTCCACTTTTCATGAGCGGACAAGTGGGGCAGTGTTTTCCCAGTAACCAAGTAATTAGCAATGTCAACAAACCAAGGAGAATCTGTTGACATAGCAAAAAGATGTTCATCCGGGAAATCATCATTAACAGGAGTTGCTTCACCAGAATTATCTAATCGAAAGAAAATTTGCTACAACATTAAATTTTCGTAGTCTATCAACAATAGTAATATTAAATTCCTGCAACAATAGTAACCACCTAGTCACTCTACCACTAGTTAATGGCTTGTTCATCAAATATTTGATCACAGAATGATCAGTATGTACAAATACTTCATATCCTGTAATATAGTGTCTGAACTTATTAATTGCAAAAATTACAGTGAAAAACTCTTTCTCTGTAACTGTATAATTTAATTCAGCAGAAGAAAAATTCTTATTAATATAATAAATAGCATAGGATTGTTTATTTTCCTCTTGTCCTAAAGTTGCGCCAATAGCCAAATCTGAAGCATTAGAGGAAATGTGAAAGGGCAGGGACCAGTTGGGACCTCTCAAAACTGGTGCATGTACTAACTTTCCCTTCAATGTTTCTAAACACTGTTGGAAAGCTGTGGTCCAAGAAAATTCACTATCCTTAGCTAGAAGCCAGAAAAGAGGGGTAGCTATCTTAGAAAAATTTTCAATGAATCTCCTATAGTAACCAACATGTCATAAAAAACCACTTACTTCCCTTTGAGTTTTGGGTGCAGGAAGATGTAGAATGATTTCAATCTTTGCTGGATCAACCTAGATACCTTTACCAAAAATAAAATGGCCAAGAACCACTCTCGCTTTGCACATTAATATACATTTCTTATCACTCAAGGTGACATGGGATTCCTGACAATGAAGAAGTACTTTTTCTAGATTCTCGAGAGCTTCTTGAAAAGAATCACCAAACACAGAAAAGTCATCCATATAAATTTCTACAAATTCTAGATCAGCAAAATTGGCTAGGACTGCCTTTGAAATGTAGCCGGGGCATTACATAAACCAAAGGGAAGCACTCTATAGGTAAATGTACCCCATGGACATGTTAAAGTAGTTTTATCCTGATCTTCGGGTGCAATCTGTATATGGTTATAACCACTGAAGCGATCAAAAAAGGAAAAATATTTCTTTCCTGCAAGGGTATCAAGCACCTGGTCAATGAAAGGGAGAGGGAAGTAATCTTTAAGAGTGGATTTATTTAATCTTGATAATCAATACAAATATGCCATCTTCCATATTTCTTAGGTACTAACACTAATGGAGAGACCCACTGACTGTCAGAAATAGGATAGATAAAACCGACATCCAAGAGTTTCTGTACTTCTTCCTTCACAATATCTCTTAGAGCTGGATTCTTTCGTCTTTGGGGTTGTCAGACAGGTCGGGTTCCTTCCTAAATGTAGATATGATGTGTACAAGTTTCAGGAGGAATACCTTTCATATCTTCATAGCCCCATGCAAAAGCACTAAGATGGTTTTGCAACAAATTCACAAGCTGCTCTTGCTGAGTTGAGTCCAAATTTGAACTAATATACAAGGATTTACCGGGGCTAATCTCAACAAGAGTAGTATCAAGCTTAGGAGTACTCAAGGTCGTGGTCAAATGTAGCAGTACAGAAGAATGATAATCATGATTATCTTGAAAATCTAGGCTAAAAATCTGGCTCAATAGCTCAAAATTAGGCATAGTGTCTAGATTATTCAGGAAATATTGAATCTCATCTTCTTGTGAAGACCCAGTATAATGATGGATAAGGGAGATGGGTTGAGTCTCCTCATCTCTACTTTGATCCAACAATAATGTATCTCGAAGGTCCTGAATGGATCTGGTAAGGGGGTATAAGGTAACTTTCTTCCTAGAATCTCCATGTGAAATATACATATCACCGGAGTGACATCCAATATATGCATTGGCTGTAGCAAGCCATGGTCAACCCAAGATCAAGGGATGTACTCCTACTAGGTTCTTTGGCTGAAGCACAATGAAATCAGCAGGATATTTCCAAGAATCTAATGAGATGATCACATCGTCCAATACTCCTTCTGGCTTAATTTTAGATCTATCCGCTAATTCAAGCACAGTGGGAGTAGGGCAAAGATGAGATAACTGAAGTTGATCCATGGTTTGCTTAGTCATGACATTAATGGTTGCCCCGAGGTCTATAAGAACATTAGAGACAAGGACATTACCAACCTAAATTGAGACGACAGGGTTTCCAGGATCAGTATATTTGTCTATAGACACACATCCCGTCATCAACTCTGCTTCCCTACCAACAAATTGAATGGTTTGGGGTTCCAATATCCTCCTCCCGAATTTCTTGAGACAGAGTTCCTTAATAATCTTGGCACAAATAGGGATCTCTTTGATGGCTTGAAGCAGAGGTATCTTAATGAAAATATTCTAAAGCTCTAATGCCAAGCTAGTATTAGAAATAGGCTCACCTCTTCCCATTACTAGCCTCTCTGAGAAGGGAGGCTAGTTGGAAGAGGATGGCAAGGATTCAGAGGGTAAGGGCTATTTAGTGACAACTTTCAGAGAATGGTTAAGAGTTTCCTCTTCTCCTTTCTCTTCAATAATCACTCTAAGTTGCTTCTGATTTTCTGAGGTTACTGTCCTTCCCAATCTTAATTGAATATCATGAACCCCAACTGGAATAGACTGGTACTCGAATAAAGGTGGGTTTGTTACATAGATCATTGGCACTGCTTTATTATTGTTAGGATTGGGCATAGGTTGAGCAGGCAACTGAGGAGGTTGAAAAGGTGGAGGTAAAGGCAATGGTGGAGTAGTTTGACTCGGAAGTTGAGGCATTGAATAAGGTGTATGCATAGATGGAAATGAATGCACGGGTGGCTGGTAGGAATATGGAGAATGACTTGGCCCTCTCCAACCTTATTGCCATGGTTGAGAAGGTTTCCCATGCTGATATTGATTCTCATACTGCCGCTGCTGATTAGTGTTAGGATAAGAATATGCATGTGAATTATAACCAAAATAGTGTGGAGAAAACTCAGGAGCCATACTTGTACCTACCTGAGGCCAATTCTTCTTGCTCCCATAGCATACAAGTATTCAGCTTCAGGCTGTCCCCCTGTAAATATAGCTTTAAGTCCTAGTATAGAGGGACATTTTGCTGTGACATGGTCTTCTGCACAAATAGCACACTTATTAGTTTCTTTCAAATTAAGAGGACACTCTTTAGGAGGATTCTTGTCTCTAAATTTAGGACAAAAAATACATAATGACTCTTGTTCCTTCACGAGTTTTTGTTGAAATTTTAATGAGTCCAATTGTTTGGTAACAATGTTCATCATATCAATTTTCTTTCCATTTTATTTTCTAGTCCAATAATCATAGCATCAGTAAATTCGGTTTTTCTAATTCTGTTTCGAGTTCCTCTACCGGATCTATACTGATTTCTTGAAAATTTCCTGCATAATTCACAAATTTGTTCAAAAGTTTGCTGAGAAATATCACCTTGTCCTAACAGATTTAAATTATTTTTGGCATTATTAGTAATTCCTCTTAAGAACAAGGTCCTAATATTACTGGAATCAAGCTTAAGTTTCAACCTTTGTAAAATATACATAAATCTTTCTAGGTAATCTTCAAGAGTTTCATGATCATCCTATATGATTGTAAAAATCTCATCCTACATGTGCCAAGTTTTGCAATATTCTTGATATTTAGACAAAAAAACTCTCTTCATCTGATCCCAAGAGGCTACAACGTTTCCTCCTAACCCCATAAACCAGCATAGAGTTGAGTCCTTGAGAGTAACAGGAAATAATCTTAGCTTCTGAGCACCAGTTGAATAATCATAACTTCTACACAGAATATCAAACTCGAATAAAAAAGAGTCAGGACCTTCATGAACTTTACCTTAGAAATGAGGGATAGCTGATGGTGGAATATTCTTCATTTGCGCCACAGTATCAAGGTCCACAATTGGAAACACAAAAGTGGATTGTTCCCTACTTACCTGGTTTTCACCAGTCCCTTCCACATGATCTTCATAGTCTGCCATTGTTTCAATTTTGCTCCCAACAGACTGAACCACACTTGAGCTGTTGTCACCAGAATCCAGGTGCATTGTTCCTACGTGATGGGTTTGAATTGGATTGAGCTTCCTGCTCACAGAAGGAGACCCAATATGAGAATTGTTTTCAGAATTCCCCTTAGTGGGCTTTGAACCCTTACCTTTTCTAGGCATTCATTTCAAAAAAGAAAGAAATATAACAACAAATTCTAATAAAAAATGTTGTCAGAAATCAATCAACACTAGTAAAATTCCTTCAAATAAGCTTTTCCAAACAATACTGCAAAAATAAAGAAAATATTACATCTATTGTATAATCAGAAAATTCTTACCAAATCAAATTGCCTCCCCAACAACGGCACCAAAATGTTGGGTGCAGGAATTACACTTAAGCAAACTCCTCAACACTTAATTTGTCAACCCGAATAATCCGTAAACTTAGAGACAAAGCACAAGAAATGCCAGAGATGGTATGAATCTTTCTAATATAAATCCCTACTTTCTTTAAATGAAATATTACAGAATCAAACTAAGAAGAGAAAAAGGCAGCTTGAACCATCAAAATAATCTAAGATTGGAAGAAGGAAGAATGCATTTGCAAGAGGGAATTAAAGATAAAGGGTAATCACTCTAGCTAATTATTGGTTAAATACTGAGTGTGTGTTTTTCTTTAGTAGAGACACTTAGTAGTCTCATCAGATGGGTCCTTTAAACCTACTCCTTTAGAGATTTCCTTCTTGCATTAATCTATCCTGCTCTATTGCAGTTTGCTTGCACTAGTGTAGGAATAGAGATTTATGCAGAAGGTATAAATGGTGTCTTTACTAAAGGCTTTTTACTTCCTGCAAGGCTCAAACTTTTCCAGGTTCAAAGCACTCAGATCCCGTGGCAAGAAACTAGTTCTTGCACCAGATAAGAGCTTCTTGCACTTAGAATTTAATTCTTAAAATGACTTCTTAATCACTGCAAGTGATATTATATTATTAAATCAAATTGCACACATAAAAAATGAATGTTTCTGATCTTGACAAAGTGTAGAAATAAAGAAACAATCCATATACATTTATGCTGTCATAAAGTGTTTAATGAAAGAAAGAAAATTGTGGGAAGTAGACTAGAAAGGCTTGCTGCATCACACCAACGTGCACTGGTGCAGGTTCATTTCTCCTGCTTGGACCAGGCAGGGAAAACCAACCAAACAGAACTGCAGAAAAAGAAATATCACACCAACGTGCACTAGTGCAAGTTTATTTCTCCTGCTTGGACTAGGCAGGGAAAACCAATATGAAATCAGGTGTAGGAAAAGGAAATTTAGCTACTTCACACAACGGATCCGCTTTCACTCAGCCAGGAATGCATGTGTTTGAAATTAAATCACACTTGACAATATAAACACAAATTACAAGAAACAGGAAATAGGGTAAACGTGCTAGGTTGGCTGGGCCCTAGCCAACCATCGTGTTCCCTTTCAAACAAAAACATTGTTCAGTACTTTAATCAATTCATCAGGTTCAAATACAAAAATGCGATTTATAAAACATGAGCCAGAGCTCGCTTTTATTAATTCACTGAGGCAAGTACATGCATTAATACATCATGCAGCCCAGATTTAGGCAATAACAAAATACAGCAACTTGTTACTGCCTCTCTAGCTGTGTCTCTGTTCTATACAAAAAACTCCTATCCAAAAACTATCCTCGTCCTATTTACATTCTTCATTATATAGATCTTTGGCCAAAGTCCAAAATATATCGTTCAATCGATTACATAACCAAACATTAGCTTTTAGGCCTTCAAAATTAGACAGTTTAACAAAATTGGCTGTAGCCAATCTCCAGTTATTCGTTCTTCATAAATTCGATCTCATCTGCCTTTGGATCGATCTTGTTGTCGTGGCTAAAGCTCGGTTGCCTTTAGACCGATCTTACTGTCGTGGCTGACGCTGCTCAAAATGAGGCAGTGATCAAGGAGGTTCAGATCTACTACAAGGATTTGCTGTGTTGGCATCGGTGCAAGATCTGATCCTACACTAGGATCAGTGGTCATGGTAAGTACTTTTACTACCAAATAAGCATTGGAGATATTGATAAGTTACAAAGAGTGAGTATAAGCAAGAAATCATGTAATAAATGATTAATTAATGCTAAGTTGAATTAAAAATATGAAAAATAAAATTTATACGAAATATGTCATCATTCTTGGATTGGTGCAAGATGAGTGTGTATAAGAGAGGTAAAACAATGATAAATGGTTATGATTTAGGAAGGGGAAAATGGCAAAAAGAGAGAAAATTAGGGGGCTAACAATTCCCTTAATTAGAATGAGATTTTTCCATTTGTTAGTTTGTCATATGAACCCATGTGAAGAAAGATGGTATCAAATTTCATTTAAAAACTAATGTTATGAACACTCCAACTCACCCCCTTCTCGTGCCACCTTCCACCAACCCCCATCCTCACTCTCCACTGACCATGAGCAACCATATTCATCATGTCAATCTCAAGCTCTTAATTAATTTATTTATTGGTTATAGTTTCGTTGTTTTCTATTTTGGAGTTTTCTAGGGGATATTTTCGATCAAATTTGTTCAAAATTTAAAATATTATATACATATATATCTATATATATATAAATATAATTGATTTCACTAAATTCCTAATAAAAAATTTAAACCTAAAATGATTATAAAATAAAGATTTTAGTTTTCAAAATCAGAAAATATCCACGATAAACATCCTACCATTGCAAGTACGAAAAAAATTAAAACTTAAATTATAGTTCTTTTGGTGGTTTTGAAGCATTTTATCGCTAGTTTTTTGTGGTTTTCTAGGTTATTTTTTGTGGTTCTCTAGGTTGTTTTTGTCATTTTCTAAGTGTTTTTTTTGAAGGGTTTTTTGTGGTTTTCATGGCTATTGTATGGTAAGTTTTTCTTTTCAAATTAATTTATTTAATTTGCAAGAAAACTAAAATAAAAAAGACAAAAATGATAGGAAAACTACCTTGGGCTGAGCCTCTAAGATGTTAGTGGGGTTGTTGGCAAGGTTGGTTGGGTTGTTGCTCCATGGTTCAATCACTCAATCAAGCTTCAACACCCTTGATTGAGCCTTAATGTCTTAGTCTAGCTCCTATTTTCCTGACAGTCTGCACAGGTCATCCGCGACTGCGTGTTTTAATAGAAAATAGTGGCTCTATCGAGGGTTTGTTTTAAACCTTTGATCAAACTATCTTTTTAGTGCTCAACAATCTGGATCAAGTGCTTAAAATTGGCTCGATTGAGTGCTTAAAATGCTCAATCAAACTCTCGGTTTTTCCACCTAAACACTCTCTCCCTTTCCAAAAAGTGTAACCCAACTCCATGCTTTTACCCTTTACATAAAATGATGTGTCTCTCTATGATGGATGGATACCTAGAGTGGAACAAGTTAGTAAAAAAATGAAGGTGAGCTTTGAAAAACATAGATGGTTGAGATGGATATTCTTCAATTTTTTTGAAGAAGTAATAACTTGCGATAATATTAATGTGAATGTTAAAAAACACACTTCAAAATGTTTTGTGGGTAGAATACTTTCACCAATATAAAGATGGATATATTATGGTTTTTATTTAGTTTATTTATTTTCTAAGAATTGTAGTAAAGTATAAATTCATATTGAGTTCTTACATAATAATAATAATGATGGTTATAGGCTATGTTTATAAAGTGGTGCTTAATAAAATGTGTATATTCAAAATGTAATAGTTATTAGATTGTATTTAGATGGAAATTTTAGTTGCGACGTTTTCTTTCTTTCAATTCATCACACATTGTACATGGTTTTTACTTTCAAGATTATGAAAACTACAAGAATCATTTTAATTGAAATAATAATGTAGTATTATTGTGTTTGTATGATGGAGTGAATGAGAGAGATTGTGAATCTCTTTTCATAAATAATCTCTACCTCAATAATTTTTTTTTTATTCATTTAGTACTATTTTATATATATATAATATAAAATTCAACTTGCAACATATATTGAAACGTTTTTAAGTAAAGATTTTATGATTTTGCAAGACCTTGATATATATATGTTTGCACGTGTTGAGTACAAGAATAAATAATTGAGTCCCTTAGGCTCTATTTCAATAGGACCACTGTTGCTCTAGTGTTAGCCTTCACATTAAGGATGATGAAGAGGATTACAAGTTTAGTGTTAGATTATTTATATTAGATTATTTAGATTGTTTATGTTGGAATGCACAAAGATAAGATTTGTTTCACTAGAAAAAATTCAATTAGGTAATGAATGTTTAGAATATAGACCTTTTAGGCAATTATTACATGTATTACAAAGAGATCATGTAACAAACATAGTTAGGATGAGTTATCTAGATTTAACTCATGTTAAATGCATGGCCACAAATAGTTCATGACAATGTGAACATCCTATATTTCTTCATGAGAAAAATTTCAATCAGGTAATGAATGGTTTAGAGTTTATATCTTTATACATTTAATACATCTATTACAAAGCAATAATGTAATGAAGTGTAGTTAGGATGAATGATCAAGACTAAACTCATGCTCAATAAATGGTTGTAGATGGTCCATGACAAAGTGAACACCCCAAATCTCTTGCATGGCTATTAATAAGAAAACTCATATGGATGTTATAACTCATGGCTATTATTAAGCAAGCTCATATGGGATGTTACTACTAGCATCTCCAAATTATTATATATCAACAAAAATAGGGAAACCAAATCTTCTTTCATTACATTATCTCAATTAGGGAATGGCTTTGGTAGCTTTCACATTAATGTACCAAGGCGAATTGAGTCATTCATGTGGGGTAATCATATTTAAATTAAAAGAAATTAGCTTGAGGAAACTATTAATAAAATAGTCTACTACTTAGGACAACATATCAAAATGTAAATACTCATTTAGGCCATACTTGAAAAAAAATTGAAAATCTCAATTTTCAATTTTGCTCTGTTTCATTGATTTGAAAAAAAAAAAAATGAACTTGGATAAGCTAACTAGAAAATTAAATGGAAAAATGAAAAAAAAGGAAAAAGAAATTGCACTTGGATAAGCTAACTAGAAAATTAAATTAGCACGAGATATTGCTACATTTCTGACATAAAATTAAAAACATAAAAAACTTAGCATTGATTTTTGTGAAAATGAAAAAAAGGGAAACAGCATAAAAATAATCCTAAATGACAATAAAATGAATATATAATGCATAAATATTTTCAAAGCCAAAATTTGAATTTTGAAAATTTTAAAGATTAAAACCATAATTGAAGAACATAAAAAAGTGGGAAAAAAAATAAAATAAAATGAAAACATAAAAATAAACCTAAATTATAATAAAATCAATAAATAATACATAGAAAATTCATTAAAAGCATAATTATAATAGATGAATACTCCAAATAAAATTGAGATATTTCATTTAACCACATTGATAAACAACTATTTCTCTTATTTCAAGTGATTTTAAATATTTTCGGATCTCTTGGTTGATGTAAGTTATGAAAATTAAGATATGTCATTTAACCACAAGCCTAGACTACTATTTCTCTTATTTTAGGTGAATTGAAATATTTTTGAATCGTTTTTCAAATTTTTAAATAATTTAATAAATTTATGTTTTTATTTTTTTAATTAAAAAACCTACTTAGAAATTTCCTATCACTATTAATTAATTCACCTAAAGTTAAATATACATTAATATTAAAAAAATTAATACTCATAAACAAAGAAAAACAACCATCGAATTCTCACTTGAAAGCCATGGTAAATTTGAATTTTAAATTTACTTAGATTTAAATGAGTAAAACAATAGTATATGTTTTCCCCTTATTTTTAAATAAGCAACACTATGTGGTTGTTGGAAAACCTGAAAATTTACTCGTTGCACACAGTTGATCTCATATAACTTTAACTGGACAATTTGCAATTGGCGGCCAATATTTAAGGTGTTATTGACCGAAGTGTTATTGACCCATTTATATAAAATGAGTGACATTTTTTTTTTCCATTTCGAATACCATTCCCATGAATGTTTTCAATGTGAAACTCAATTTTGCTCATTTATATAAAATGAGTGACATTTTTTTCCCATTTAGAATACCATTGCAACTTAACTTTACAACAATTACATATCCCTATCTTGAATTTATTTTTTCATTTAATGCTTTTATTACAATTTCTCAAAATATCCCACTAAGATAACACAACATTTAACCAAGATGCCACTGAGATAAAATAGAAAAATTCAAATCATATATGCTAGAAATTGGTGTTATGATGACTATACAACTCTCGGCCAAAAGGGATTTTGAATAATGTATTTGAAAAATGTAGGGACAGATTTATTACTGTAGCAATTTCTTCTTTCTTTCACGTGAGTTCAAAAGTTATAATGGGGGTGTTGTAGTGGCTACAACCACCATCCAAAGTTTCTCCTTAGCCTGTTTTGGAGCCTCCCTACCAACCTTACACAACAACTTGCCTCGCTTCATCAAGGCCTCAAGCTTCAGCGTCTTTGTTGCTCAAAGGCAGCATGTCGATCACAGTTTGATCTTTTCCCTTCACAGGCTGCTCACCCAGATTTGGTCCAGCTGTAGGCTGAGCAGCTTCCCCTTGAAAATTTTGCATTTTTGGAGGGCAACCAAGGTTCCCTCTAGAAATTACACAATCCTCTCTAATAGCCTGTTGGGCTCTAGGATTGCGCAATTCTTCCAGTCAACCCTCCTAGCAGGATTTGTGCAAATTTTCCCAACAACAGGTTGTTCAGCCCAAGATTTGCACAAATTTGGGCAGCAGTCAGTTGCTCTACCCAGAAATTGCGCAAATCTCTTGGGCAGCCAACCCAGCTTCCAGACATAAATGCGCATTTTTCTCTAGCAGTCGAGCAGTCTCTTGCATGTGCAACTGAGTTGAATGATTCCCTTTGGGACCGAGTAAAACTAACTTGCATGTATGGGCTACTTCTCCCAAGGTAGCATACAAAGGCATCCTTGTTTCAGGGATCTTTTTTTAACATTTGGAGGTTACATGCAAGGATCATTTCAGAAACCTCCCACCAAGTGTTTCTTCCCCTAGATTTGTGGCATGCGCGTCACAACCTCAATGTTATCAAAACTCATCAACCGGATGTTGCAGAGATCATTCCTCACATCAAACCTTGTAGCTCTAACAACCCACATCACATCTAGGAGTAGTCGGCACATTCAAATTAGTTGTTTTGGTGTAAGCTCTCTTCCCATGCCTTGTGCTGCATTTCTATCACTTTTTGTGTTTTCACTTGTGGGAGTACTATTTTCTTGATTGATTTGAACGCTTGTTGTCATTTACATGTATACTAGTTTGTCCTAGCTCTGTTTCGGTTTTTGTTTCTATCTCATTGTTGTTGCATGCATGAAACTGTTTTTCACGGACGTTCACCCAACCGACAAATTGCCTCACCCACATGCATGTTGATATTCTTGTTGAATATTTCATTCATGTTTTGCATGCAATGTTAATCAATTTTTCTATCACTTCGTGTTGCCATGCATTCATTGACATACTTTCTTTTAGTTGCCCGTTGGCAAGTCAGTCCAATGTTGGCCCAGGCTCTGCTTTCACTAAGGCTCCATTGCGCAATCTAGGAAAGGAAGGCTCACCTTCCTCTCCATATTTGCGCATTCCTGCCCAACACTGGCCTCCAAGACTGTTTTGCATTTCTGGAGGATAGTGGCTGCTTGGCCCAAGAAATTGTGCAAATTTGTCCCTAACAGTCCTTCCTAGTTGGAATTGTGCAATGGGCAATCCCAATATTCATAAGCTAGACTGGACTGTGCATTACGCAATTCCAGCAGTCAATCGGTCTCTTAGTAGCCCAGACTGTGTCTTGTGCAGTCTTGATAGTTGGTCTCTCGACCTCCTAGCTAAAATTGTGCAACCTTCATGATCATTCACCCAGGTATGTTGCAAGTCAATTCTCATATTCATTTTGGTTTTCAACTAATAGATTGCTTGCCATGAGTGTTGCCATGTCTCTAGGTATTGTAAGTGTTCATCTACCTCTCAGTAGTATAGGTATAATGGTTTCCAAGAGAATAAAGACAAAGTCACCGTTCATAGCACACTTGGGGATGTAGTCGATCACGTGTCTATGGACTTGCCTACCCACAAAGGCATCAAGTTTTTTGTAGACAAGGACATCAAAATATGACAGCAGAAGCTTCACAACGAGCAACATCATGAACAACAGCTGAAGATAACATACCAAATGCAATGAATGCAAGAGGAGGGTTGTTGACAACATGAAGGCGGAACAAGGTTGCAAGCTCAAGCAGGTCCATTGATGATGAAAGCAACTTTGGAGACTCTGGTTACGAAGTGACTTTGTGACACGAAGATCACGTGAAGGCATAAGATGGAATAAAGAAGGAGTTGCATGTGTTGAAGCAACAACTTAGGAAGAACGTGAATCTGCACAAATAGACGAATGAGTTGAAATAGGAATAGGAACAACAGTGGGCGCAACATGCACTCATGGATAAAACTGAGCCCATACAAGTTAAGGATCCATCCCAACAACTGACATAGAGCAAACATGGTGAGTAGTGTTATTGATTGCATGTAAGGGATTTAGCAGCATGCATATCAATGAGCACATGAATGCAATCCAACTCATTCAGCACACTCACCAAGGCGAAGACAAAAAGAAAGTCCAACTAGGGCTAAACATGTACTTCGGCAAGTTGATGCGCATGACCACCATCACACACTTGAAGATCAACATGGACACTATGCATCAGTGTGTTTCCAGTTCAACCATACCCAAGAAGACCATGCACATGTTGGCAGACGATTGGATGAAGGGGCCGAACCAATGCACTGGTTATAGCAGAGGCAAGAGTTCGCTTCAGCAAGATGTCACCATGAGGTGCATGCACACCATCATGGACGACCAAGCTTGGCATCAGCTCACCACCTTCATCATCACAAGCATGTCAAAGAATTGGTCTCATCACAGCAGACTGAGTGTTAGTGATGTTTTACAAGGCTTGCTCAAGCCATGTTGTCTCACATGAGTACATGTGCATTGTAATGTTGTCATGTAAAGTGTAAGTCAAGTGTCAATGGTTGGATGTAACAGTCATAGAGTAGGTGAAGAGTCATGAGGGTAGTCGAACTGTCATAAAGGGGAATGTTAAGGGTCACCCCACCCTTTTCTATAAATAGCCCCTCATAGCTCATTGTATAAGCTTTTGGTTAGACAAGCTTCTACTAAGGCTACCTTGAAGAAGGCTTGGATAGTATTGTAATGCACCCTGGCTTCTCCATTGCACAAAGCTAATACATCTCTTTGGAGGAGCAGGTGGATGTGGCTGTAACGTTCCACTATTGGGGCTAACATTTTTACATGGATGTGTTGTATGAATGTGACTTACACTTCTTTATATAATAAGAGGCAACACATTTTCATGCATATGTTGTTATTGTAGTTGGACTTCTCTGGTTGCTTTAATGATATGTGTTGTTTAACTTGCATACTTGTGCATGAACTGATTCACATGCAATCATATGAATCTTGTTGTTAATGTGTTGCATATGATGTTAATGTTGTCACCATTCGTGTCAACTGCTATGTCGGAAATCACACAGACATTTCACTTGAACCTTGCTATAAAAACTGTCATACCTGTCTCGGACTGATCCATGAGTGTTGTACGTGTTATCTTACCTTGTATGATGTGACTGTCACATCCAAGTGGACTGCTCTGCTGAAAGTTGTGCATGTCCTTTATGTTGTGTGTTCGTAGCCGAGTTGGGACTGATCCCTTTCAACCTAGAACTCACCTTCACCTCCTTCCCCTTTCAAAGTGTTGGAACCTCTCATACACCTTCCTTGACTCACTGCATCAGGCACACCCTTGCTGTTGACAGAGTTATTATACTTGCCTCTATGCGACACTGTGGTCAAGGCATTACCTTATGACCCGCTGCTGGGACTCCTACACCAAATAGTCTGAGATCTAATTGGGACTTCTTACCGGGGAGATCCCCTTAACATGTTGGTAGGTCCAACGTTGTCAACATTTCTGGCGCTAGAGGAGGGCTTGATGATAAGAAATGTCCTTTCATCCAGTTTTGAACCTTTGCATATCTTTCATGGAGTCTTGCATTCTTCTTCCCTTGAGGTATTTTTTGAATCATGAAGATGTCTCCATCTCGAGGAAACTTTTCAATCTCTTTTCCACTCACCTTCTCTAGTCGGTTGTTTTTGGGTTAACCCTTGTCATCTCAGTCAAGTAGAGTAAGGTGAGGGGGGAAAACCTTAACAGGCACGTCAGAGATACAATAACTACTTCTCTACTGGAACAACCTCTTCTTCTCTCAATAAGTCAGGATCCCTCTTCTGCCTCTTAAATGAATAAGTGTTATGCTCGGTGAAAAATGAAAAAAGGAAAAGTCAAAAAATTCAAAATGAAAAATGAATAAGGCAAAAGAAGAGAAAGGATTCTTGTGCAGGGAGGTGATGCAAGTAACTCCGCCGGGGTACTGAACAGGCTCATTGGTAGTGGAGCCATTCTTGTGTTCCTATGTGACTCCATCGGGGTTATTGTCCAGGCCTGTTGGCAGTGGAGCAACACCAGAGATGAAACTAAGACTCTAATGACTATACTGCATGTGCACCTATATACCCTTAAACCCCAATCGAAACAATTGTGTTGCCTTGGCTTGGAATGTGTGTCAATCGACCAAGAGTCTGGCAGATGCTACATCTTACAATCAAGCTAGTATGAAGCCAAGATGAGTTGAGAGCTGAACAATACTTCAGGAGCTGTTAGAATTTCTTTGCATGAACAAGGTCCATTCAGAGAGCCGGAGTTCTAGCATTGTGTCGCCAAGTATTGTAGTTGCTACAAACACCCTCCAAAATTTTGTCTTAGCCTGTTTTGGAGGCTCCCTACCAACCATACATAGCAGCTTGCCTCGCTTTATCAAGCCCTCAAGCTTCAATGTCTTTCTTGCTCAAAGGCAGCCTGTCGATCATAGTTTGATCTTTTCCCTTCATATGCTGCTCACCTAGACTTGGTCTAGCTACAGGATGAGCAGCTCCCCCCTGAAAATTGTGCATTTCTGGAGGGAAACTAGTCTTCCCTCCCAAAATTGCATAATCTTCTCTGTTAGCCTGCTAGGCTCCAGGATTGCACAATCCTACCAGCTAACCCTCCCAACACGATTTCACGAATTTTCCCAACAACAGGTTGTTCAGCCCAGGATTTTCACAAATCTGGGCATCAGTCAGTTACTTTGCCCATAAATTGTGCAAATCTCTTGGGTAGCTAGGCCAGCTCCCAGCCAAAAATGCGCATTTTTCTCTAGCAGTTGAGTAGTCTCTTACATGTGTACCTGAGTTGAATGGTTCCCTCTCGGACTAAACAAAACTGAATTGCATGCATGGGTTTCTTCTCCCAAGGTAGCATGCAAAGGCATACCTTGTTTCAGGGATCTATGTTTAGCAGTTGGAGGTTACATGCAAGGATCATTTCAGAAACCTCCCACCAAGTGTCGCTTCCCCTATATCTGTGGCATGCGCGTCACAACATCGATGTTATCAAAATTCATCAACCAGACATTGTAGAGCTCATTCCTCACATCAAACCTTGTAGTTTTGACATCCCACATCACATCTAGGAGCAGTGGGCACATTCAACTCAGTTGTTTTTGGGTAAGCTTGCTTCCCATGCCTTGTGCTACATTTCTGTTGATTTTTTTGTTTTCTCTTGTGGGGTTGCTATTTTCTTGATTTCTTTGAAGGCTTGTTGTCATTTACATGTATACTAGCTTGTCCTAGCTTTGTTTCATATTTCATTGCTATCTCACTGTTGTCAAATGCATGAAACTGTTTTTCACAGATGTTCGCCCAACCGGCGAACTGTCTCACCCACATGCATGTTTATCTTCTTATTGAATCTTTCATTCATGCTTTTCATGCATTTTTAATCACTTCTTCTATCACTTTGTGTCGCCATGCATTCATTGACTTACTTGCTTTCACTTACTTGTCAGCGAGTCGAGCCAACCTTGGCCCTGGCTTTACTTTCACCAAGGCTTCATTGCACAATCTCGGAAAGGAAGGCTCACCTTCCTCTCTAGATTTGTGCATTCCTACCCAACACTAGCCTCCATGACTGTTTTGCGCATTTCTAGAGGACAGTGGCTACTTGGCCTAAGAAATTGTGCAAATATGTCGCTGGGCCAACAGTCCTTCCCAGCTAGAATTACAGAATGCACAATCCCAACAGTCAGAAGCCAGATTGGATTATGTATTGTGTAGTTCCAGCAATCAGTCAGTCTCTCAATAGCCCACACTATGCCTTATGTAGTCTTGGAAGTCAGTCTCCTGACCTCCCGGCCGAAATTGCGCAACCTTCATGATCATTCACCAAGGTACGTTGTAAGTCAGTTCTCATGTTCATTTTTGTTTTCGACTGATATACTGCTTGCCATGAATGTTTCCATGTCTCCAGGTATCACAGGTGTTCATCTGTCTCTCATCTATACAGGTACAGTGGTTTCCAAGAGAGAAGAGACAAAGACACCATTCATAGCACACTTGGGGATGTAGTCAGTCAAGTGTCTATGGACTTGCCTACCCACGAAGACATCAAGTTGTTTGCAGAAAAGAACATCAAGATATGACAACAACAACATCACAGGGAGCAACATCATGAACAAACACTGAAGACATCATACCAAATGCAATGAATGCAAGAGGAGGGTTGTTGACAACACATAAGTGGAACAAGGTTGCAAGCTCAAGCAGGTCCATTGATGATGAAAGCAACTTTGGAGACTCCTGCTATGAAGTGACAATGCGACATGAAGATCGCGCAAAGGTGTAAGATGGAACAAAGAAGGATTTTCATGTGTTGAAGTAGCAACATAGGAAGAACATGAAGTTGCATGGAAAGATGAATGAGTTGCAATAGGAACAGGAACAACAGTGGGCGCAACATGCACTCACTGATGAAACTGCACCCGTACAAGTTAAGGATCCATCCCAGCTGCTGACATAGAGAAAACATGGTGAGAAATGTTGTTGATCACATGCAAGGGATTTAGCAGCATGCATGTCGTTGAGCACACGAATGCAATCCAACTCATTCAACACACTCACCAAGGAGAAGACAACAAGCAAGTCCAATAGGGGTTAAACATGTACTTCAGCAAGTTAATGTGCATAACCGACAACACACACTTGAAGACCAACATGGAAAATATGAATTAATGTGTTTCTGGTTCAACCGTACACAAGAAGACCATGTGCATTTTAGAAGACGAGTTGGATGAAGGGGTGAACCAATGCACAAGAGTTCTCTTCAGCAAGATGTCACCATGAGGTGCATGCACACCATCACAGATGACCAAGCTTGGCATCAACTCACCACCTTCACGATCACAAGCATGTCAAAGAGTTGGTCTCATCATAGCATACTGAGTGTCAGTGATGTCTTGCAAGGCTTGCTCAAGCCATGTTGTCTCACATGAGTACATGTCCACTGTAATGTTGAGTCATGTCAAGTGTAAGTCAAGTGTCAATCGTTGGATGTAGCAGTCATAATGTAGGTGAAGATTCATGAGGGTAGTTGAACTATCACTAAGGGGAATATCAAGGGTCACCCCACCCTTTTTTATAAATAGTCCCTCATAACTCATTGTATAGGCTTTTGGTCAACCAAGCTTCTACTAAGACTATCTTGAGGAAGGCTTGGATAGTATTGTAATGCGGCTTGGCTTCTCCACTGCATGGAGCTAGTACATCTCTTTGGAGGAGCAGGCGGATGTGGCTGTAATGTTCCACTGTTGGGGCTAGCATGTTTACATGGATGTATTGTATGATTGTAACTTACACTTATTTATATAATAAGAGCCAACACATTTTCATGCATACGTTTTTATTGTAGTTAGACCACGTCAGTTGCTTTAATGATATGTGTTGTTTAACTTACGTACTTGTGTATGAACTGCTTCACATGAAATTATATGAATCTTGTTGTTAATATGTTGCATATGTTGTTAATTTTGTCACCATTCGTTTCAACTACTCTGCCAGACATCATACAGACCTTTCACTTGAACCTTTCTATAACAATCGTCACACTTGTCTCAGACTAATTCGTAAGTGTTGCATGTGTTATATTACCATGTATGATGTGACTGTCGCATCCGAGTGGACTGCTCCGCCGGAAGTTGTGCATGTCCTTTGTGTTGTGTGTTCCTAGCCGAGTTGGGACTAATCCATTTCAACCTAGAACTCACCTTCACCTCCTTCCCCTTTCGAAGTGTTGGAACCTCTCATACACCTTCCTTGACTCACTGCATCAGTCACACCCTTGCTGTTGATAGAGTTATTCTACTTACCTCTGTGCAACACAGTGTTAAGGCATTACCTTATGACCCACTATTGGGACTCCTACACAAAATGGTCTAAGGTCTAATTAGTACTTATTACAGGGGAGATCCCCTTGACATGTTCGCAGGTCCAGCACCATCAACAGGGGGACTAATAATAAGAAAAAAATCATGAAAGGTGTAAACTGCAACATATTCCATACACTTCAAAATCTCAGGAAGCTATTATTACATTGCAATATGTAAGACAATGAATTACAAATATCTTATACATTGATCTCACAATATTATACTGTGAGGAAAATAGAAATCTACTATTCTTAGAAACAAAACTTTAGAATATTATACCGTGAGTCAAATAAAAATATCTTGCTCTTAGAAACGAAACCTCTAAGAAATAATAGCAGGCTATACAAGTATGTGTAGCTACTAAGGAATTTCATAGAGTTAGCTTACCCTTAGGCACCAATAATGATTAGTAATGTACCTCATCACACAAAGATTTGGTCTCAACATTGGATTCTTCATTACATCTACACTTCTCTTCTTTTGCAGACACTTTGGTAGGACTGGTTTCACTAGTTCTAGGTTTCTTCATATGTTGTTAAAGAGAGACATACAGGTTGGTAGAATTTTATGGTTGTGGAAAAACCTGTGAACAATTTATGAAACCAATGTTTTGGACTAGCTTGGTGAGTCCATCATTAAGGCAATGAGATTTGTATTTTGAGAAGAGAGAGCAAGAAATTATGGAGCTATTAATAGTTATTCTAAAAATTATTTGAATTTTTTTTTTTTTTTAATGTCGGCCTAATTGATTCCATTTTTCTAGAAGCAATTTCAGGTTATCATCTAATGCTAGCTGTGAGAGACTAATTACTGTTGATTTTCTAATTGTGTTGCTGACCGAATTTGTCGAGTTGTAGTGAGTCGCAGCTGCGTGGGGAGTTTAAATGGGCACTGGATGGGAGGTAATTGTTGTAGGTGGTAGCGGAGGTGGAGCTGTTTGGATTACGTGAAGCTGATACAACCTGCACTGTCTCAAGAGGATCCATGTAATCATAGTCTGACTGCGTATACCTGAGATCCTTCTGCGTGGTCTAATCAGTGTATTCATGCGTATGTCTAGTTTGCGTATCTGAGACATCGTTTAACTCATGTTGAGTATCCTTTAACATCTTATCATGCTGAATATCCTTGACTTTTTTCTGTGCAGGGTTATTGGAGACAGTGTTGCCTGGGTGTGTGTCTAGCTGCGTGAGGGGATGTAGATCCTGTAGATCCATGCTGTTTTGCGTGTTTCTAGCCTGCGTATTATTGCTCTGCATAACACCGATATCCAACGCATGTATAATAGGAGGAGCGCAGCCTGGGTACACTGAGGTGGGTTTTTGCTGTACCTGAGTGGTGGAAGGATTTAAGAGAGAATCTTTTGTGTTATTATTGAGGACAATGTTTCTTAGGGTATTAAGTTTTTTGGTTTTTTTAGCAAGAGTGTAATCAAGAAATCTCTCAGCTTTGGCGAAGGTGAAGTCGTCTAAGTTCTGCCAAAGATCAGAGCTAAGAGTTGATGATAGCCGGAGATGCAAGTCCAGAAGTTTTTCAGATATTTTAATTAAACGAAATCTGGAAAATTTGATTTCATGTTTGATGAGGGTTTTACTAAGTTTATTGAATACATAAATGTTTCGACCTCGTTTAAGGGGATGGCTGCATTTGGCGAAATTTGGAGTGAGGTTTTCATTTCTACATTGTTTTAGAAATAAGAGATTCAATAGGTTTCTAGCTCTGGAAATTCTCATCTTCTCAAAATTTAAAGCATTGTTCATTATGTCCCTTCCATGGTGGGAGTTAATGGTGTTAAAGAGAGACATACAGGTTGGTAGAATTTTATGCTTGTGGAAAAACCTGTGAACAATTTATAAAACCAATGTTTCGGACTAGCTTGGTGAGTCCATCATCAGGGCAATGAGATTTGTATTTTGAGAAGAGAGAGCGAGAAATTATTTATTTATTTATTTTATTTATTTATTTTATTTTTATGTTGGCCTAATTGATTCCTTTTTCTAGAAGCAATTTCAAGTTATCATCTAATGATAGCTGTGAGAGATTAATTACTGTTGATTTTCTACTTGAGTTGCTGACTGAATTTGTCGAGTTGTACTCAGTCGCAGCGGTGTACAAAAAAAAGATTTCAAATAATTTTTAGAGTAACTTTTAATAGCTCCATAATTTCTCGCTCTCTCTTCTCAAAATACAAATCTCATTGCCCTGATGATGGACTCACCAAGCTAGTCTGAAACGTTGGTTTCATAAATTGTTCACAGGTTTTTCCACAAGCATAAAATTCTTCATATGTTGCCATTGTTTAGAAGATGTGAACTTAACAACGACTGTTGATCAGAGTTGGAAATCATGTAAAATCCTTGGAGAGGAGTTGTAGGTACCTTTCTTTTCACTGAAATCCATTTGGGTTTGCGTGGTGTGGGAGGACAGGGGAGCACCAGATGGGCAACCAATATTTTCTGCAACTATAAGACCTGCTCAGTGAAGCCTGGGCATTTGCAAGCTGCAAAAACGTCAATGCCGATCATATCACTTCTCTAACTTTTGATGACTTTCATGGTGAATTTATTCACCACCAAAATGGCCTTTGATATTCAGTTGAGCGCATGAAGACAACAACTGCAAAAAAACATAGGCTAAGGGGTTATATAAATTCAAATTTCAAATTTCTAGCGGCGTTATCAGATTCAAATGAGCTTCCCATGAATGTGTACATTATATCGTATACCCTTGTATTCCTACGATTTGGTGGTAGCCAAGAATTACTCACACATCGCTATCAGAGGGCTCTCACATCTCCCAAGGTAAGCCATGGGAATATGTATGGTGGGGTGCATTAATGGCCAACTACCCTTATTGTATGCTCATGTATGTATGAATATACCCATGAATCCTCCATTAGAGTTACAGTCACTATCATTGTCACTGTCATTGTGCTATTAAGGCATTAAATGTCGTATAACATTGGAAATAAGGCTTTCCCTTCTCGACTGCTAGCATATGCTCAGATTTGACCCAATGGTGTTTTTCTGAGAGACACCTGTGTTGAAAATGACCATGGATTTTCCGTTGCCTCATCCAGCAGATGAGAAAGGAGAATTGGTTTTTTGGGTAGCTACCTGTCTCGCGCTCCCATTGTTTCCTCTATTATTCAGCCATTATGTTGTTGGCTTTATGGTCTGCAACTCGTTTCCAGTGGTTTTAGGGTTCTTGCTTCTCTAATAGATCTGCAGATAAAATCTTCCCCTTCTTGGTTCTCCCAATTTTTTTATAGAACTATATAATTCCTGTTATGGTTGACAACCATCCCCCTCTTCCGTTCCTACTATCATAGGTATGTCAAGGTTTATTCTAGTTTATTCATAGTTGGCCCGAAAAGGAGCTATTTTAGCCACCAAGTAACCTAAAGATTCCACAATCTTACTTTTAGGTTTCCTTGATGTACTATTCTTCCTCTTTTGCTTGCTAATGGAGATCAAAATCTTAGGGTTTTGAGAGTTAGATGCTAGGAACTTCTTTTCCCAAAGGTAATGAACTATGACCATTCATAAGTTCAGGTTTTGGTTATTTGCTACTTTATTATTTTACAAGAATGTAACCGTATAATTTTTTCATGACGATTTGCAGGTTTGCTTCGTGTCTTGAATCCCTTTTAAATTTGGATTTGGTTTGGAACTCACAACTAGCATAACATGTACTCATCCTGTTGCTTGTTTTCCAGGTTGGTTTCTTTTGTCTCCATTGCATGAGGATTTCAGTAAGAGAGTAACGTCTCTTTCTCTTGTTACAAGTTATATTCTATTAGAGGCAAGAATTCGAGGGTTTCTCAACACAGTTGAAATGCCCTGAAGAGGTTAATGTATTGTATTTTTATAATAGAGGTTATTCATCGATAAATCTATTGGTTGCAACCTACGATAAGAGTTTTAGTTTGTTAGACATTACATTTTAGTTTCATTATTATTTTGACCCCAGTTATTTAGTTAAAGCCTTCCAACATTCTAGCTATATATGTATATATACTCATATGTTGCCCGAGTATTCTATATGGTTAGACCATATGTGAGGGTTTATTTACCGTTTCTAATGATTTTAACTAAATGATGGTTTTCTTATGAAACCTCTTCTTTTACATTTCTTTTTCTATTGCAAATATAACTTATTTTCTTATTATGAGGTGCTCTCCTCTCATCTATATTTAAGTTGAACATAAGGGTTTGACACCGGTACTGCATAAATATTATTGTATTTCAAAGTTATTTGTTGTTCCTTTCTCTGGAAATTTTAGGAGTATGCATAGGCTTAACCTTCACATAGTATTGGTATATTATATTTTGTTTCTTAAGGTCAATGTGGTTATTATTATTTTTTTATTATTGCCAACCAATTTGGATAGCTTCCCATCCTAGAATTAGGACTGTCTTTCGTTCTTTCATTTGGGTATCCGACGAAGACGAGACTTGAGACCATCAGGGCTTGTCTCCACCCATAGGATATTTTCCTCAATGGCATACCAGTTTTAGACTACACCGGTTCAACCAACTCGGAGCTCAACTAGAACCTCAACCTTATTTCCTCGTTCTTATCATGTGGAACTGGAATTTACCACAGATTCGAGGAAGTTTTTGATTTACAAAACTTTTGTTTACTAGCTAAATAAACATAACCTCACCCCTTTCCCTTTCCTACAGTGTTACAGTTTCCATCTACTATGGTTCTAAATAATCATTCATTTGTTCAACGGACAAGACAAGGTATTCTAAGCAGGTCTAAATGTTATAGCTCCAAATCTTACTCTTGAGGTTTGTGATGTTGCACTCATGGCCTAGGGCAACCCCTCCTTCCAGACCTGGTCCAAAATTTAAAAAACAGTGTTTTACTCCCTATACGCGACATTGCCCTGAGAAAAACGCGTGTGTGCGCGGGTCTGTGTATACCCAACCCACGTATATGTCTTAAAACACTTCAAAAAATTAAATCTCCTTAATTTTGGGCGGAGATCATGGGTTTCACCTATTGATTACCTATTAGTGCCCGTGGCCCAACTGTTCCCAATGAATTCCCAACTAAAAAACTACTTTGGGAGAAGTGTAAAAAGGCTTCAATGGGAAGGCCTAAAGGAGGAGAGAAGAGAGAGAAAGATTACTATGCTGAGATTTCCCTGACCAGGTCTGAAGATCCTAGTGCCTCCTGCACTTCCCCCATTTACACGAAACCCTTATTTCCTTGTGTGATGATGTCTATCCACTACTTGAGATATCATGGAGTAAGTCATGGAAGGAGTTTGTTAAAGGCTTGAGACTGGACGAATCCAGAGGAAGGTTCCGCTTGGAGCTTGCGAAAGGACGACTCAGGTGAACTTATTCCTTTCTGTACTTTAGCTATCTATAATAAAAGAAACACTTGTCTTTGTTCCTAATATAAATCTTCTTCATGTTTATGATATCAATGTTATGATTCACATATGAATGGTTGTTTAATTGCATAACTAACTACCTTTCAATATACTATGAAGATGATTTCTTTATGATGTTTAGTCCATATACTATTGTACTTTCTTGAATTGATTGTTTTGTAGGTTGAAGGAGCAAAAGGAACTCCAAGAGGATTTGGACCCTGGCTGGAGCTTCTCAAATGAAGGACCCCCAGGTACGCCTCTCATCGTAGAGTTTGCTTATATTAGCATCATGGCTATATGGAATGTGTGTTTCTCTGTATAGATAACCTCTGATCTGCTAGGGTATCAACCCAAGACCCTAGGGGAATATATCTCTTAATAGAATTGGCGACTCCACTGGGAACAATAGTATTGTTGTTGCTAGTTTGGGTTTATTCAAGCCAATTAGGGCTCAGCTATTTGTTTGCTTGCTGTTACTGTGTAGTCTGTTCCTGTAGGAACTTGAATTGTAAGTTTGATAAGTTTCTTCAGACTGTTTTTTGTTTTTTCTTGAAATCTATTATATATGTTGTTTTTCCAGTTTACAGAGGCGTGTATATGCATGTTTCCTTAAGTAAACCTATGTATACACATGTTTCCTTAGGTTGAGCCACGTATACACGCAGTTGTGCACTAACACAATCGCGTATATCTTGAAATTTTCAAGATTTTTCAAATCTTTTTGTTTCTAAAGGTCTGTCTGCTGGTCTGATTCAGTCTTGAACAGTTATTTTTCAGTGTCAGTCTTTAGTTTTACAGCAAGTATTTGATTTCAAATTCTCACTAATTGTGGAAAGTGTTGGTCTTATTTGTTTTTGTTGCAAATGTCATCATTTTTGCTTAAGCACACAAGATTTCCTGCTAGGAATCTTGGCTACTCTGTATCTTCAGGGCAAAAATATTGATCTCAATCTTTGTGTCAAGTTTCTTTTTGGTGATTTTTTGGTTTGCATGTCAAAACTATATTTTTGTGACCATATGCTTTTCTTGATTTCTGAAAGTTGTTGATTCACACTTTCTTGGAAAGTTGTCTTTTCAATCTTTTGGCTTTTTTCCAAGCTCTTGTTGCTGCTTTTTTATTGCTAAGAGCATTTTGAAACACATTTTTGTTGAGTTCTCACTTGTTTTGTGTTGCAAACTCACAAAGTTTTTTATTGCCTATTCTTCAATCATAAAGTTTCAATCTTGTCTAGAGCACTTTTGAAAAGTCATTTTTGTTTTGCTTTTGAAGAAACTTTTTGAAAACTTGGTTTTTCTTTCTTGAACTTTGTTTTCATTTAGTTTCCTTTTTGTGAGTGAAAGTGCATTTTTGTCTGTCTTGAAACTTGCTTTTAGTGTTTAGACGAAATGAGCATCAACAACTTATATTCTATCTAAACATTTTAAGTGGAAAATTAAAAATTGATAAACAAGTAACTTTCATTTCTTGATTTAAGAGTAGTTTTGAGTTTTGCATCAACATGTATTTATTGCATTAAGTTAAATTTGTGCATCTTTTTAGGTATCCATAGTTTTGATAATTTTTTGTGAGTGCGAAGCTTGAGTAAAAGAAAAGAAAAGAAAAATTTGTTACTTTCTTTGAAGTTCCTCTAAACCCAATAGAAATTCCTTTCATCGAAAAACAAAAACAAGTGCATTTGCATATAGATTGGTTTTTATTAATTTCTTTCACGTCAAAACACCACTAGTTTCACTTCCGCTTACCCCTTTACTTAAAGAAAAACCCATTTAAAAACAAGCGCTAATTAAAATATACTAGAACTTTTTATAATTGTCAAGTTAGACACACCAACGAGTTTTAGGATATTTTAGGGCCTTGGATTAGGCGAGCGGAGAGAAAACTCTCTAAGGCCATTTAAATTGTCAAAGATACGAGTCTGAATAGTGAGTGAAAATCCAATAGCATTAGGGAGACCAGGAAAGCTCCGGATCTGGGAGTTAAGCACGAGGGTTTTTGAAGATAGGGAAGAGAGATACCCCCCTCTCCTACTTGTTGGATCTTACCTCAAGATTGTTCCGCCTGGCTTCTGATACGAGTTGGTAACCTTAGTTGCTACTCTTAGGGATCTACATAGGTGGCTGCAGAGGTGAATCCCATGGCACCTGAGGTCGACGTTGTATCACTCTCAACGGTACTACTAGAGGGCACCCTTGCGAAGCTTGGGGGCTTGCACTGGCGCAGGCTATTGTTAGGAGGTCAGCGTAACTTCTTCTGTTACCTTCGCTGGTAAGACTAGGCCGTCATTATCCCAGACTATATTCGAAAGGCCCCTTCACTTTCTTGTATTTTGGTGTCTGGTCCTCATCACCTAGAGTAGAAATACTCGAAAGTTGTTTGACTGGCTGATATCTTTTAGGGACTTTTTAGTGTGTGCTCTGCACTCCTAGTTGGCCTAGCTTTCAATTTTTTGAGTCTTTAGTTAGATCTTAATAAAACATTGAAAGTGGCTAACCGATCACCTAGACGGTCTCGAAGACTTCATGGTCTTTCACCACCAAGTTTAGAACCTTCTCCTAGAAAGCGCAGAGGTAATACTTCCAGTGGGTTTCATCCCATGGCAGCTGACGCGTCAGGGATTGATCCTCATCTCGAGGGCATTAGTGTTCAAGATAGGCCTGGTATTTCCACAAAACAAGAGAGGAACACTCTAGTTCTTTCTCGAGTTCTCTTTCAGATGGAAGATAACATAGAGGTAGAAGAACTCCCAGAGTCGTTAGCGGCTCTGAATTCTCCCATACCTTCTAATTATACAGAAGTATTACAATACGTTGGGACTCCGACGCATAGACCATCAAGTCCAGGTCATATTACGCACTTACCATCGATGACCACTACTGGAAGCATGGCTTCTACTACAAGTGCTACAACTATGTAGACTCCAACATCAGTACAAGGGGGAGGAACTATTTCCATCCCCTCTGCTTCCTTATTTGGGTCTTTTGCTAGCACATCCTTAGTTGGGTCTACCTCCATTCCTTCTATGAGTGGAAAATCCCAAACCAATGCTTTTAGTTCTGGATTCTTCCCGTTTGGCACCCATTCATAGAGTATTCCATCAGTTTCATTTAGTGCCTCCACATCCATGATGGGTGGATCAACTTCATTCCAGGGTTTTCCTTTCGGAAGTGGTCATATACCACATTCCAACCTGACAGTAGGATCTATGCCTTTTTCTTCTACAGGACAAAGTAGCAATCCTTTTCAAGGTTAGACTCACCCTGCGATTAGTGGCATGGGAATTGGGAATCCGTTTTTCGGCCAACAAGGTAATGGGTCGTACTCCACGGTTAGTTCGTTTCGAAGTATTCCTCCCTTAGCTTCAGCTTGGAATCCGTATTAAGGGTTATCAACTCCTTATAATCCTTTAGGAGGAAGCTTCGTCGGTTGTGGAGGTTTTTCGGTCGGAGTTAGTCAAACTCTGAGTTTTGCTGGATCACAAGGTTCGCCTTTTGGTTCAGCTGGTTTTGTTGGATACTTCAGGCAGCTTGGTGCCTTTGAAAATCTAGGCCAATCTAGTTAGAACTTTGGGAGCTCCACCCAGTCTGGGTGGAATCACCAAGGTCCTCCTAGGCTTCCTTTTCTGGCAACTTTGAACTTGACAGATCTCACGAAATTAACAAATGATCCAATCAAATACAATTTGGCTTGGCCTCCGGTCCCAACCAAACTCCCTTTGGACATTCCAAAATTCAAAGGAAAGGGCGGTGAAGACCCAGGCGACCATGTAACCAGATTCCATTTGTGGTGCTCATCAAACTCTCTTATTGATGACTCGATTAGGTTGAGACTTTTTCAACGCATCTTGACTGGTAATGCGGCCAAGTGGTATATAGAGTTTCCAGGGGGTAGCTTTACATCTTTCGTTGACTTAGCTAATATTTTCTTAAATCATTTCCAGTTGCCTATCCGTTATGATGCCGGAACTGAACTTCTGGCCACTTTTCATCAAGACACGGCAACTCACATTTCTGACCATATTCAGGAATGGAGATAGAGAAAGAGGCTCATTAAAGTCGAAATCCCTCCGGAATACCTTCTGGAATGGTTTTTGAAATCTTTACAACCTGAAATCTCTAAGGATGTCTCCATGTCCGGAGTCTATTCTAAGGAGCAAGCTATTTTTAGGGCCCAATAATTAGAATTGATTTACTCTCAGTCTGGGATCCTACAAAAAATCTTGCCAGATGCTCCTGGGTCTAAGGTTGATATAGCCAAGTCGAAGCCAGGTCCCCATGCGGATGGTATCATTGGATCAGTAGACACAAATGCGGCAAACTTGTTGAGCCAATTGCAGCAGTTGTCTTTACAAACTGCTCCCAATAACCAGGTCACATCATCTAACCCTTTGTCTTCCCAACCCTCTTCGATTAATGTTGTCCAATCTGATAACCCCAAAGGAAATCAAAATTCCAATGGGAAAAAGAAAGGACGAGGTAAGAAAAAGAGTCAGGATGGGAAGTTTGACGCAAATAAATCCATCAATAATGTTGGTGGTGGTAGAAATGAGTCTAGAAAGAAAGTCAAGTTTCCATGCAAGTTGTGCAGTGGAGACCATTTAACTCATCTCTGCCCAAATATTCAGGATGCTCAGCACTTGTTAGGGCAGCAAGGGACTTCTAGTTCTCAAGCTGTGTTAACCAACCCCTTTCCCCAAGGGCAGCAATTGCTTGCTAGTGCGAGTTCAAATCCGGGTACCTCCGCAGGGGGCACCCAGTAAGGGGAGAAATCATCAAATGTTTTCATGATGGGTTCTAATGTCCATGTGGCCACTCGGTCACGTGATTACGGTGAAGCCAAAACTTCCAAGGATAAAGCCGCTCATGGAAATACCGACCTTCATATTGAGCGACCCCCTGTCGAGACTATACCTCAGATACCGAAAGGTTCCGCTAAATGCGTGACTATTAATCCTAATGCTAGGGCTGCCCAGAATTACTCCATTGTTGAGGATCTGGCTTAGATTCCATGTTCCATGTCCACTTTAGAGGTTCTCCAGTCGTGTCCAGCTCAACGAAGTGCTTTACTCTCGGCAATTGGGGCAGTTGATCCAACCAACTCTTTAATGCTCACTTTCGACATGTTAAATGTCAAAAAGTGACTTCCTCATCCTATGGCTTTTCAAATAAAGTCTACATACCGGAAGATTAACATTTTTCATACGGTTATTGATGAAGGAGCTTCCATGTGCATCATGTCGATGTCACGCTAGAAGGCCGTTGGATCGCCTTCGGTTGTTCCTTCACCTACCCTCTCGACTGCATTTGATGGGCATTCTCACAAGCCGCATGGGATTATCCTGACCTTTCCTATATGTGTTGGGGGAAAGGTCGTCAATATTGAAGTAGAAGTCATTGATGCTAACCTATACTACAATCTCCTCTTAGGAAGGAAGTGGGTATACGAAATGGACGCCATTGTTTCGACTCCGTTTCGTGTCATTTTCTTTCCTCATGAAGGGAAAATCGTTAAGGTTGATCAATTGGATTATTTTCCAATCGATCCTCAAGCAACTTCTGACTCTACTGTTCCTTTAGTGGATAACCCTCATCCGCCTACTGATAATCTAGGAGTTGGGATGTATTCTTCATTGATGGGTAGCTTTGATTTTCCCTCTCCTATTACTAGAATCAATGTCATTTCATCATCTAAGGAGTCTCCTCGAAAAGAGTTCTTCTGAACTCATTATTTTTCAGACCCTTGGACCTTGCCTTTGCCGACGACCACATTAGCTGAAGGACAAGTTAATGGAATGGCATTTCCTATGTCTGCAGTTGAGCTTAGATATCAGTCTATCGTCAACTCTGCAGACAACCACTCTATTCCTTTTTCTGATGAGGAGTTAGATGGTGATGTGGCCCCGTCCTGGACCCTTGATTCTACCTCTGCCTTGGACGGCTTAGATACAGTTTTACCTTCTGAAGAAGCAATCCTAGAAGTAATGATGGGTATAGATTGACCTTGGGAAGACTTACACCATCATTCATATTTTCTTCCTCCATTGTAGGCAGTAGAATCTAGGCTCTCCAAGCTCTTTATTAGTGATGCTTGTACGATATCAAATCTTTTGGCTCCAGTACACTTTCGTGCCAAAGGTAATATGTCGGTGATTTCAAAAACGATATCTATAAACATCTCTAGGAACCCTAATGTGATTGAGAATCTCTTCATCAGAATCAAATGTTCCCTTGAAGAAATTCAAATTTATACCGACCTTTTTAAGGAATTTCGAGACATATTCGCTTGGTCTTATGAAGAAATGCTTAGCATTGATCCTTCTATGGTTCAACATGAGATCAAGGCGTATGAAAACGCCAAACCGGTTCATCAAAAGCTTTGACCGGTTAATCCTAGGAAAGTAGCAACCATTAAAGCTGAAGTAGAGAAGCTGCTCAAGGTGGATTTTATATACCCTGTTCCTCTTACCGATTGGGTTTCTAATCCAGTCCCTGTGGATAAAAAGCAAGGAACAGTCCGAGTATGCATCGACTTTAGGGACCTAAACAAGGCTTGTCTGAAAGATAATTACCCCATGCCATTCATTGATCAGATTATTGATGAATGTGCGGGTACTGAGATTTTTTCCTTCATGGATGGTTTTTCCGGTTACAATCAAATCTCTATCAGTCCTGAAGATCAACATAAGACGAATTTTATATATCCCTTTTGGTCTTAAAAATGTTGGAGCTACTTTCCAGCGGGCCATGTCATATGCTTTCCATGACATTAAACACATCATCGAAGCATACTTGGACGATCTCGCTGCTCATTCTCGAAAGAGAACTGATCACCCTAGTCATCTTCGATTAGTTTTTGAGGGATGTCATTTTTACAAGATCCGGTTGAATCCCAAATAAGTGCGTTTTTGCGGTTATGTCCGGTCGGTTATTAGGGTTCATTGTGTCAAAGGAAGGGATTAGGGTTGATCCCTTCAAGGTAGAGGCAATAATTCAGTTGCCTCCCCCGTCCTCAATTCGACAACTTCAAAGTCTTCAAGGGAAGGCTAATTTCTTAAGACGGTTTATAGCGAATTATGCCAAGATCACTAAAGGGTCTATGTGTTTGCTACACAAAGGAGTTCCATTCGTGTGGGGTGACTTTGCGCAGCGGTCATTCGATGCTTTGAAAAAGGCATTAGTCTCTGCCCCGCTTTTGAGTCCACCGGATTATGGTAGGGACTTCCTTTTATATCTCGCTACAGCAGAATCAACCATTGGTATGGTTCTCGTTCAGGATGACGATACTCTCACAGGGCATGTGATTTATTATTTGAGTCGAGGCTTGATAGGTCCTAAACTTTGCTATTCTCCTGTTGAGAAGTTAGCCTTGGTAGCTGTCCATGCTGTCCAGTGGCTCCGCCATTATATCTTGCCACGCAAAACTTTTGTCTTAGCAGTGGCCAATCCATTTCAATTTGTCCTCAGTAGGCAAGTGATTGGGGGAAAATATAATCGATAGATAGTCATTCTACAAGAATTTGATCTCGAGTTCTTGTCTGCTAAGTCTAAGAAATCTATGGTTTTTGTCAAGCTAATTTCCGAGCTGCCTTGTGGAGAGGATACTATTTATGAGGAAAGTTTTCCCGACGAACATTTATTCCTCATCTCTTCACTCGACCCTTGGTATGGAGATATCATTGTCTATCTCCAAACTTTGAAGTTTCCATCTACTTTCTCTAAGGACGAATGTCGAAAATTACGTCACCTAGCTAAAAATTATGTTATCATTGGTGATACATTATATCTTCGAGGGTTTATTCAATCCTTCAGCACTGTTTAACCTTAGAGGAAGCAGAGTTAGTGCTCAATGACTACCACAGTGGAGCTTGTGGTGGTCATTTATCAGGGCTTGCTACAACTCAGCGTATCTTGCATGCCAACTATTTTTGGCCTTCACTCTTCAAAGATTGTGTTGAAGCGGTCAAACGCTGTCACTCGTGTCAAATTTATACTCGGAAGATGCGCGCACATCCAGCTCCTCTTTTTCCCGTTGTCACTATCAGTCCTTTCACTAAGTGAGGTATTGATTTTACAACTTGTAATCCACCTTCAGCAGCGAATCACAAGTACATTATCGTGGCCGTAGACTACTTCACGAAGTGGGCAGAGGCCATGCCCACTTATAAAAATGATATTGAAATAGCGACATTGTTCCTTTTTAATCAGATTATCTCAAGGTTTGGTATTCTGATAGAGATTGTCACTGACATGGAAGTCATTTCCAGAATCAACTAATGTCTAAATTGTCTCTCAAATTAGGTTTCTGGCAGGAGCATTCGTCTCCTTATTATCCTCAGGCCAATGGACAGGTCGAGGCAGTGAAAAAAAAATCTTAAGATGATCTTGCAAAGGACAATCAAGAAAAATCGGTCTAATTGGCACTTTATGTTGTATCCGGCTCTTTGGGCATACCGAACCTCCGTAGAGACTGCTACAAGTTTTACACCTTTTCAGTTAGTTTATGGGATGGAGTCTATCTTTCCTATTGAATGTGAAATTCCATCTCTTAAGTTAGCTGTTGAGCTCCTTCTAGAGACTTCTAGTCTCGAAGAGCCTCCTTCACTTGGAACATCTCGATGAGTAGCGTCGAGATGCTACCATAGTAAATGAGGCTCATAAGAAAAGGGTTAAAACTCAGTATGATAAAGCTGTCCATCCTCAAGTTTTTGCTGAAGGAAACCTTGTCTTGGTCTATGACCAAGATAAGGACACCTTGGGGGAAGACAAGTTCAAGCCTATGTGGTACGGTCCCTTCATAATTAAACGAGTTTTAGAAAAAGGGTCGTATGAGTTAATCAATTTTGAAGGAAACAAGTTGGTGGAGCCCCAAAACGGCCTCTACCTCAAGAAGTACTTTGCTTAAGTAGCAGCTAGGCAATGGCTTCTTTGTACATTATGTATATTTGTACATATCTCATCGAGAGTTTTTTATATCAACACTTTTTGGTCTGCTGTGGTAGGTATTGATGGATGACTTGGTCTATTTTGGATTCGCCGATGGTGCTAGTCAGCACACTCGGAACCTCACTTCCACAGCTTGGGTACTCTACTATCCAACTGGTTAGTTGATGGTATCAAGGGGAGTATGCATTAGTCTCGCTTCAAATAATATGGCCGAGTATACTGCCATTATTAATTTACTATCCGAGGCAATTTCCCACGAAATCGACTCATTGGTAATTTATCTTGATTCACAATTGATAGTGTCACAATTGAATAACATTTATCAGGTAAGGGATCCATGTTTATATCGTCAGTATTTAAGAGTTAGGTTGTTGCAAAGATCATTTACTTATATTAATTATTTGCACATTCCAAGATCTCATAATTGGTTAGCTGATTCTATCGCTAATCAAGCATTAGTCTGGCACATCAATCATTCATCACAATAAAATCAAGCATCAGAAAGTCGAACTGTATATATATATCATAAAAACATCTCAAGTGTACATAAGTCTGTCCAAAATAATATACAAAATTGGGACTCAAATGCCCATAATCATGTCCACTATATCTAATTCCCTGGCTCAAGATGAGTGGCTAAGTAGGAAACTACTGCATTGGCCACATGCCTAGAAGTGCGAACCCAGTCTCGTGGCATGCCAACCACATGACGTTGCATCTCTACAGGAAGGTCCTCTACGGCAGCCATCGGTACTCCATGAGTTAGTCTCACCAAGTGCTGCTGAACCATGTGTAGAACTCGCTTTGTCTCTACAGCTGCCTCTTTGGTCCCTCGACTGCGACGTCTGTGCCGTGGGAACTCATCTGGTCATACCGGCCCAATATCTGGAACATGATCATCATATTATTCTTTTGAATCCTATCAAAAACATTTTTCAAAGTTCATTATTATATTTGAAAAATCACAAAAAAATCATAAAATCAAAAAACACGTACCAATGTTGCCCCATGTTGTGGTAGTGGTAATACTAGATCGGGATCTCCTCGGAAATCCAACCAAGCATAAGGGTAGTCATCTACAGTGATGATCTGCTGCTCCCACCAGGAGAAGAAGTCATTGTCAAATGCAGTCTGCGAGACGTCCCCACCTCCTAGACATTTCATCAAGTCAGCCCATCTGCCCATTCGTGGATCTCATGGGGTGCTGATCGAAACCGGTACTCTAGGACGAAGTGTAGGGACCCTCTCAAAAAAGAAAGAACACAAAATAGTCCCATATCCGAAGTTTTTGGTCTACCCTCTCTTGATAGAAGTGAGTTGGCTTTTCAAGCTGGCCAGAAGAGGATTACACTAGTCAAATACGGTGGTGAGACAGTCGACCGCCAAACTCATGGCTAACCGTGATGCCTGGTGCAGAGAAACTGATTTGTTCACTCTAGCTACAGTGAATAGGATTATCCTCAGTGATAGACTCTCCACATGTGCGATTGAAATTTGACTTCCAACCTTTTTTGGATGTCTTGGGCAATATATATGTCGTAGTCCTCGATCGAGAGAATGCCTTGTGTCCTTCCCCTAGAATATACTACCTCTCCCCTTCGGGAAAGGTCTGTGATGAAATAAATATCTTCCACTTCTATCCTGAGTGGCATCTGGTCAATCATAAATGCATCATCCTCGATACTCTAGTAGTCAATGAGCATCTCAAGCAGATGTGTGTTTGCTTTCATATTTGGCATTTGAAGGATTTTAGCAAACCACATCCCCGTAAGGCATCCAAAGCATTAGGATCGTTCATGTCCACTGCGATATGCTCTCTTTCTCGCTAAGTGACTGGCATCCTAAAGAAAAAATGAATTTAGACCATTAGTTTTTTTGTTTGAAATGTTCGCAGCATATACGTAGGTCCATTTACACACAATCGCATGTAGGGCTTGCGTGTACACGTGTTTCATATATCCAACCTGCGTATACGCCGCGGTGAAATTTTTGATAAAAATTCAACGGTAAAACTTAAATTAAAAATTCTAAAACTAGTCACAACTGATTGCAAGACAAGTATAAGGGTTACCTGGTGATTTTGGAAGGATTTGAATGGTTGAATTTGGTGTATGGAAAAGTTTTCTCCTTTGCTCTCAAACTCAAATGGTGAAAATGGTGAGTCCAAAAACTCTTTTATAGGCTTTGAAAATGCAAAATTTTTTCAAAACTTGATTTTGTTTGGTCTCATGTAACTTTTAAATTGGGAGCTTGGAATGTCGAGAATGGTTTCATTTTCAGGACATTTTGGACGTTTTTTCGATAGTTTTGAGATGGTTCCATGACTGCTGACCTGTCATGGCAGGTATCATTTTCTCACTGGCATATAGATTAGGGAAACCATTTTTTCGTTGCATTATGCATACTAGCCTCCATTTGTCGATACACTGGCCATAGGGTCGATCCCATCGTGTTATGGTTCGTAAACCATTTTCACTCGCCGATTCTTTAAATCATTACATGATGGTAGAAGCCATCCTTTACATGGGCATCGTAGTTAGCACCTCACTGACATTTGTTTCCCATGCTGCTCCAATCTGAGTAGGCTCAGGAGTCCTCTGTAGTCCCATCATGACTTATGCGATGAAGACTCATTCCTCTTTGCCATGGAAAATTTTAGGGGCTAATGTTTGCCCAGTGGGCTAATTTTCCATGATTTTTCCACAAAAAGATTCGCCAATTTCCAATTTTTATAAAAGGTGATTCGCCCAAATTTTAGAA
>APFE031023712.1:147591-177684 GCA_000404065.3 Pinus taeda | reverse complement strand
CAAATTTTAGAATATAAAATTATTTTACCTTTAAAATCGCCAACATTATATAGAGACTATATATAAAATCATTATAAATTTGAATAATTTTACAAATATATCAATAAACATTTTATAGTTTGCATATTAGGGATTAATGAGATTCGCCATTGTTTCTAAACTTCAAGAAAAATTTCCATCCTTAAAATTTTCCTTGCTCTTTGCTTCTTCACTTCGTTCTGGCCTTATACCCTAGAGGCTCCTTTGTGTTGAGTTGTACTACTGCATTGCATTTTGACTATTTGCACCTTTGGGCCTTGAGTCGGCTTCACTTGGACCCGTGTTTAAGCCAACTTTGACCATGACGACTGCAAAATCAAACTTGCATACCCTTGACTTCTGCAAACTTGACACACCTTGATCCGTGAAAGGAACACACCTTTGAGTGTCTTTGACTAGTTTTCGCCTCCCTGCATTGAGCATAGGATTGTTCCAATCCCAGGAACTAGATCATCTACTTCACCGACACTCATTCTTTCCACTGTACTATAGCATTCTTTTATTCTTTTTCCAGCATAAATAAAAAGACAAAAAAATTATATATTCCAAAAAGAGCAGGAACGGGACAATATTTCCATTTATTGTTGGTAGCTAGAGTCAGTCGTGTCGCCCTTGAACAAAGCACTCAAAAGAAAGTCTCCTCCATTTGGGCGGGATTTAGTTTGACTTAGGTACACCTTAACCTTGTTATTGAGTCAGTTCTCCCCCGATTGGTTATCTCTTCCAATCATATGGAGGGCTCGTTCGTGCCTCCTGCATGACGAACTTATACAAAGTCATCATATGCTGCCACATAGTCACATTAAGTCGTGCTTTTGCTCAAGGGAAGTTAGCTTGAGTCAGGCTCTCTTCGGTGTCTCTTGACTCATTTTTCAGTCGGCCATCCCTAGTTGTCAGTATCATGTCTATCATCACATCAGCTATATTGGTCCATTACTCATGCCGGTTTGAGAAGGTCCCCATTGACTTCTTGCTGGCAGGTCTTGTCCTTATCGACGACAACATCTTGCTATGAGGACAGGCCTAGAGCTACACCCTGGCCCTATTTTCATTATTGATAGGTCACCTTGTGCTTAGCATCGATCGGTATCATGGGTCTTTGACTGAGTGGTTTCCCTTGTGTTCGACATCAACTTACATTATCACACATTGGGATTCATGCAGTACCTTGGTTTCCATTTGAACCTATTGGTGGATACCTTGCCTCCGTGTCAGCTTTCATTATTGGTTGGTTCAGAGGGTTTCTGTCGGGCGCTAGCCACATCTTGTGTACGCTAGAAACGTACTTCGGTCGGGTTACTACATCTTTTTCGTCCAATTCCTTCCACATTATTGGCCTATGGGTTACACTCGCGCTAGATTGATAAATGATGTCTTATTGCCTTCCTTCTAGTGGGTCTTTCCCTATCGACTACGACTTATTGCTCTAGGGCAAAGATCTAGAGTCCATTTTGCAGTACCTTGGGGTTTGCAGTCATTAGTGGCAGATCCTTCGCTATCGACAATGGGAAGCCATCATTGTCTCTTGATTGATAGATTCTTATAGGTGTTCGACTTCAGCTCATCTATTCACACTTGTTAGATTGTACTGGGTACTTTGACGCTCATTATCATTATTAGTGAGTAGTATCGCATTTGTAACAGTATACATCAATGACCAGTAATCAAATGATTTCTCACATGGTTGACTTCAGATCATTTATTCCCATGCTGTAGAAATGTACCATGGTGGTCGGTGAAGACCTCAAGTTGTATCAGCATTCATTGGTTCACTTGAAAGTTGCTCCTATCACTGCTAATTGATACCACTCCACCTTATATGTTGTAGTCATTCATGGCGACATTTTATATGCTAGCACCTGAGTTTGCAGTGTAGTACCATCTTACTCCATCATGTTCATTTGGTACTTTTTGGGATCAATCTTTGATATCAGTGATCCGCTTTATCCTTCAGCATCATTGACATTCTTATATGTGATATTCAGACATGTACTTGTTCGATCATGATCAAATGATCCATTATGTATTTTCTAGTATTTTATACTTGTATACTTAGTGGATCCACTTGTACCTGATATGCGGACATGCTTTACTTTCTCCGAGCATGGGTATGCCCACCTCAGACATTGTTTCCTTCTGATCTCCTTTTGTGGCTTGGCAGGCTGAACTCTGGTGAAGTCCTTCTCAATTTTTGAAAGATTTCTGTTCCATGTACTTACTTAATACATTTCGGCCATCATGTACCCCTTCTGACCTCATATATTAGGGGGCATCTGTTATAGCTCCAAATCTCACTCTTGACGTTTATGATGCTGCACTCATGGCCTAGGGCAACCCCTCCTTCCAGACCTGGTCCAAAATTTAAAAAACAATTTTTTACTCCCTATACGTGACATTGCCCTGAGATAAACGCATGTGTATGTGGGTCTGTGTATACCCAAGCCACATATATGTCTTAAAACACTTAAAAAAATTAAATCTCCTTAATTTCTGGCAGAGATCACGAGTTTCACCTATTGATTACCTATTAGTGCCCGTGGCCCAACTGTTCCCAACAAATTTCCAACTAAAAAACTACTTTGGGAGAAGTATAAAAAGGCTTCAATGGGAAGGTCTAAAGGAGGAGAGAAGAGAGAGAAAGATTACTATGCTGAGATTTCCCTGACCAAGTCTGAAGATCCTAGTGCCTCTTGCACTTCCCTCATTTACTGGAAACCCTTGTTTCCTTGTGTGATGATGTCTAACTACTACTTGAGATATCATGGAGTAAGTCATGGAAGGAGTTTATTAAAGGCTTGAGACTGGATGAATCCGGAGGATGGTTCTACTTGGAGCCTGCTAAAGGATGACTCAGGTGAAATTATTCCTTTCTGTACTTTAGTTATCTATAATAAAAGAAACACTTGCCTTTGTTCCTGATATAAATCTTATTCATGTTTATGATATCAATGTTATGATTCACATATGAATGGTTGTTTAATTTCATAACTAACTACATTTCAATATACTATGAAGATGATTTCTTTATGATGTTTATTCCATATACTACTGTACTTTTTTGAATTGATTGTTTTGCAAGTTGAAGGAGCAAAAGGAACTCTATGAGGATTTGGACCCTGGCTGTAGCTTCTCAAACGAAGGACCCCCAGGTATGCCTCTCATCGTAGAGTTTGCTTATATTAGCATCATGGCTATATGGAATGTGTGTTTCTCTGTATAGATAACCTCCGTTATGCTAGGGTATCAACCCAAGACCCTAGGGGAATCTACCCCTTAACACTGAAACCAACTGTTCTTTTCATATAATTCATACTTAATCGAAATCATAGATAATTTTATTCCTTTCAAATAAATATTAAATGTCAATAATTGGTAACTTAAATAATCCTTTATAGGAAGATTCTACTACTAAATGAGAACCACAACAATTCATAAGTTCTGGAAAACAACAATCACACTTATCTCCATTAATCGGAGCTTATCCAAGAAAGTCCACACCACCCTTCCAATGAGAACGACAATTACGTCTGGTTCTCCCCCTGAGGTTCTCTCTTCCAGAACAACCAAATTAATAGTGACTCTATGAGGTGAATTCTTAGGCATCAAGACATTATCCAGCTTGAAACTTAAAGACTTAAGTCTATCTTGGATATTTCCACTGCTTTAGTCCATCTCAAGAAATTCTCATGTGGAAACATCCTTCCCACCTTCTAATGTACTAATCAGGTGTTTTCCCTCTTCTCTCTCCGAGTGTTATCAACTTTCTATTGGCCAACTACTTCTTCTTCCCACTTAGATATTTTATTCTCTATGGAATGAGAGGATCATAACTACGACCAACTGTCTGGAAGTTCAAGAATTCATTTTTGGACATTTCCATGAGTTTCCAAGATTCACCAAAATCTTTCATTCATTTAATAATAAAACAACTTCTTAAATATTAGAGTTCCACTTAGGATTTTCCACTAAACCTCTACTTACTCAAGTCTTATATAGTGAAAGTAAATGGAAGTAAATATCAAATATTTACAATAACCAAGGGTGTTACATCTTCCCCCCTTTGTGTGGAACATTGTCCTCAATGTTCATTTTTGTCCTCAGAATAGATCAGGATATGCTGGTTGCATAAATCTTTCATCTTCCCAAGTCGCCTCCTTTAGGCTTAAGTGCCTCCATTGCACTTTAACTTGGGTGATAGCTCACCTCTGCAACATTGTTTCTCTATGGTCAAGAATCCACAAAGGTTATACTAGAAACTCTCCGTCCAGTTTGACCTGTTTCACAAACATAACATTTTCTTTAGTCTATTGAGTGATCATGTTAAAACATATGTTTATATAATTCAACATACATTTACATGTACATTTTACTAACTTATGGTATGTTTGGGGTCACATATATATTTATTTAATAGAGAAACATGAAACACATTATGGATTTGTATGTGGCTTGGTAGTGCAAGTTGGTACACCACAGGTCTTATTATTTCCAATATCTAGAAGGGTCCATAGTATCGGGGTGCTAATTTTGTGCAACTGCCCCATCTTAGAGTACTCCTCGTTGATTTAAGCTTTACATAGACATGATCACCCACATGGAATTCTTTCTATGTTCTCCTCTTATCTGGGTAAGTTTTTTGTCCACTTTGAGCAACCTCTAAATTTTGTCACACCTTCTTTACTGCATGCTCCATTTCTATCAACATGTCAAGTCCTAATACTATTTTGTCATATGAACTGCTCCAATTAGTAGGTGTTCTCCATATTTTTCCATATATCACTTCAAAAGGACACATTTTCAATGATTCGTGATAGTTGTTATTATATGAAAGTTCCACTAAATCAAGGTACTCCTCCCATTTGGTTGGTTGTTGCATTACATACATTCGTAGCATATCCTCAGGCACTTGACTCACTTATTCATTATGCCCATCTATTTGTGGATGGTACACAGTGCTAAATTGGATCTGCACACCCAGTCCAATAAAGAGAGCTTTCCAAAATGCAGATGTAAACTTCACAACTCTATCATAAATTATCACTCTTGATATCACATGCAATTGAAACATTTCCTTAATAAATATATCTGCAATTTGGAAAATTTGGTATGTAGAATTGACAGGTATGAAATGGGTTTCCTTGCTCAATTTATTCACTACTTCCATGATAGAGTCATTTTGTCTCTTTGATCTAGGTAATCAGGTTATAAAATCTAATGTAATCGTATCCCACTTCTATTCAAGTATGGGCATAAGGTGAAGCAGTCCGTCAGGATGCTCGTGCTCAACCTTGACTTGTTGACATTCTAAACATTTGGCTAAATATTCAACAATATGTTTCCTCATACCATGCCAAAAATACCCCTTTTTAATTGCAAAAAATAGTTTATGATATCTAGTGTGTGTATCATAAGGGCTTCGATGAAATTCGTCCAACATAAACTACTTAATTAACAACTCGTTGGGAATGTATATTCTTCTTCTAAAGGTTAATGGTATTTTATTATTTATACCAAATTCAAATTGTTTTTTGGTATTTTTTTCTTGCTTTCTTTTCTACCACAAGAACTCTTATTATGGGTCCTTTAAAACAACTTCTTAAACTTGCTTAGAAAAGTCAAATTCCACCTAACTATAGGAAATTTTATATACATAGTGTAACTTCCTACTCAATGCATTAGCCACAATTTTAATTTCCTTTAATATGCTTGATTTCAAAGTAAAAGTCACTTAGGAAATCAGTCCACCTAGCTTGTTGTGCATTTAAGTTGTCTACTTAAAGAAATTGGCCAAAATACTATGGTCCATCTTTAGGAGAAAACTTTTCCCTAGCAAGTAATGTCGACAAACCTTTAGAGTGTGTACTATAACAATTAGCTCTAAATCATAAGTGGAATATAACTACTCATGTTCTTTCAAATTATGGTATTCATAGGCTGTTACCTTGCCTTCCTGCATTAAAACTCCTCCAACACCCTCTTGGTAGGCATTTGTACAAAAAGTAAACTCTTTTTTCTATGCCTGTAATTTTTAGCGTAGGGGTGATTGTCAATAAATGCTTCAGTTGCTCAAAGCTGCATTGGCATTCCGATATCCACTTGAATGCTCTTCCCTATTTTTGCAAGGAATTTGTAGTGTACACAATTCTAGAAAATCCTTCTATAAAGTGACAATAATACCCAGCCAAACCCATAAAAGACTGAAAGTTTGCAACATTTTTGGGAACAACACATTCCATGATGTTTTCTATTTTCTCAGGATCCACGACTAGACCCTCAAAAGAAATAACGTGTCCCAAATATTGGATTTGATCTTTAGGAAAATCACATTTATTGAATTTGGCATAAAGTTGATTTTCTCTTAAGATTTGCAACACTATATGGAGATGTCCCTTATGTTCTTCCAGTTTTTTTGAATAAATCATAATATCATCAATAAAAATCAGAACCAACTTGTCCAAGTAAGGATGAAAAATGTCATTCATCAGGCTCATAAATGTTTTTGGGGCATTAGTGAGCATGAATGGAAAAACAATAAATTCATAATGGCCATAATAGGTCTTGAACGTTGTTTTATATATGTCTTCCTCTTTTCTCCTTATTTAATGATACCCTGATCGTAAGCCAATCTTCGAGAACACAGTAGCACCCTTGACTTGGTTGAATAAATAATCAATTCTTGGCAACAAGTACTTGTTTTTAATAGTTAATTTATTCAGTTGCCTACAATCAATGCATAGTTTTAAAGTCCCATCTTTCTTCCTTACGAAGAAAATAGGGGCTCCTGAGGTTGATACACTTGGGTGAATGTACCACTTGTCAAGTAATTATTGCAAATGTATTTTAACCTCTGTTAGCTCTGGGATGCTCATACAGTAAGGAGATTTTGATACTGAGGTTTCTCCTGGAACCAAGTCTATCATGAAATCAATATCCCACTTTGGAGGCAACCCTGAAATTTCCTCCACAAAGACATCAACAAATTCTTGGATGACTGGTATATTCTCCAAGATAGCTATCACATCGTTATAGTTAGTGTAAGCTACTTGGATCGCATAAATTTGACCTTCCAAATGCATTTACCGAATTATTGGTTGTAATCTGTTGCAATTTTATGCCCCTTTTAATGCCTTGAATTTCTTGTCTAGCACCTTTTCTCTTTGAAATTTACTAAGGACCAATGCTCCTTTAGCCAATCCATCCCAATCATCACGTCATAAGGTCTTAAAGGAAACATGTTTAGATTCATTTTAATATGTGCCCTCCAATTTCAATAGGACAATCCTCCACCTTAGACGTCACTTTCCACTTTGCTTTGGTGGCTAGTTGCACTAACCGTGGGTTCCTAAATTTGACACTTTGCAAATGAAAAATCTCAACTATTTTCAGATTAACATAACTTAGGCCTGCACTGGGATATATTAAAATATAGACATTATGGTTAGTTACCTTACCTTCAAATTCCACCTTCGTCAAATGGTATTTACCTTGATGATTTTCCAACGTATTGATTCACGGTATGCTCCTTGCCACCTCCCCAACTGGAGACGCTTCCTAAATACTAGCAATTGGCTCTATTTTGGTGCAGTGATGACAATTTTTATAATAATGGGACTCCCCACATCCCCAACACTATAAAGAGAGTTTTTGCATTTGATTCAGTTCTGGCTTGCTTGATGCCTCCACTTGTCTAGTTTAGTTTGTGATAGAATTTTAGGTGGATTTTTCCCGGAAGGTTTGTTAGATTTTTTTTATGTGTAGTCTTATTTCTAGGCACCTTGGTACTTTTGGTGTTTTGAAAAATATTCTTCCCCTTTTTGTTTGTTCACCCCCTGCTAGCATCACCTTTTTTATTCATTTATTGATATCAGATTCAATCTTTTCAGATAACCTCATCCATCGATTTTGGGTTGTCAAATTTCATCCTTTCCTTCTTGAAAATCGGCAAATTGCTGATGAAACGTTTCACTTTAGATTTGTCCTCCTGAATGTAGAGAATATATCTCAGTAAAGAAGTAAACTTGGTTATAAATTCATCCATGGATTGTTGTCCCAACTTCAAGTCATGGAATTCTTTCGCTTTTTCATCATAAAACTGTTCTTACAGATACTTATCTTTAAAGTGTTTCTGAAAGTTGTTCCATGTTACCTCTTGCTCATCAATTCTCCGAACATTTTTAATTTCTTCCCACCATAAGGTGGACTTACCCTACGATTGATAAATTTCCAATCTAGCCTTCAGGTTGTCATCATACTCATAAATTTGAAAAACATTTGTTCATGTTCGTTAACCAAACTTCAACAACTTCCTCTGCTTCTCAATCAAATGTTGGAAGTTTATTTTTTTTTAAATCTCCTTGCAACTCAACCCTTGGCCTCTTAATTCCTTTACCTCCAGAGGCATTTTTAGATTCTTCCTCATTATCAATTCTACCTCCTTCCACTTCTAGGTTATCATCCCCCTGTCGATGCATCTCATCTCTATTTTTTTCTTCCATGCTGGGGTTTGTATTCCTTTGATTTTCCATATCTAAGAGACTTTTCATTATTCTCTCATGTTCCAACCTCAAGATCTCATTATTAGCCCTCATATTTGTCATTTCAGCTCGTCGCTGTCGAACTGTCTCCAATAGCGGTGCGTTTGTGTTGTGAGTTTCTCCCCCCAACTAAAACCACATATTTGGATTGGCTTCTATATGAGGTACTGGTCTAGGTCCTCTTGCTAATCTCCCTGGTGGGGTGATTCCATCACCCCTACTCATGCTGCTCCTTCTCTAGGCATCATTTATATTTTCTTATTTCACAATTGCCTAATAAGCCATAGTGTTGCAATGTGGGTCTGATACCACTTGTAACATGTGCTTATATTCAAAAAAAGTAACATGTACTTATATTCACCAAAAACAACCAAGCAAAAACAAGAATTACTAAGACATTCACACAAAATTTTACATACTAGGAAACTGAGAATTACTAAGACATTCACACAAAATTTTACATACTAGGAAACTGGTAATATTGTATGGGTAATTTATTTGTAACGTATCATACAAGAATGAATTGTTTAATTTTTAAATGGTGGCTGAATTAACCCACTCCCTGCTCTCATGGGTTAGTATTTATGTGTTGGATGGAGTGGAACATATGTAATGTTTATACATTGGTTTTCATTCTTATTTTATTTCCACTGAACTACGGGTTAATATGAATACTCGATCATAACCCTAGATTGTATGTCTTGATCCTTCTCGACTACCAACGTATGCTCAAATTTGACTCGATGGTGTTTTTCCGAGAGACACTTGTGTTGAGGATGACCGTGGATTTTCCACCACCTCATCCAACATATGAGATAGGATAATTAATTTTCTGGGTAACCACTCATCTCGAGCTCCCATTCTTCACTCCGTCATTCTCCCATTCTGTTGTTGGGATTCTAGTCTACAACTCGTTTCTAATGGTGCTAGGGTTCTTTCCTCTCCAACAAATATGTAGGCATACTATTCTACTTCTTGGTTATCCTAATTTTTTTACATAAATTTATAATTCTTCTTATGGTCAATAATCATCCCCCTCCTTCATTCCTACTATCATAGATAAATCATGGTTTATTCCAATTTGTTGATGGATGGCCAAGAAAGGAGCTATTTCAGCCACTAGGTAACCTAAGATTCCACAATCTTTATTTTGAGTTTCCTTGTTGTTTTTCTTGCTAATGGAGTTCAAAATTTAGGGTTTCAAGAGTTAGATGCCAAGAACTTCTTTTCCCAAATGTAATGAACTCTGATTGTTCCTAAGTTCAGGTTTTGGTTATTTGTTGCTTTATTTTTTTACAGGAATGTAACTGTATATTTGATTTCATGATGATTTGTATGTTTTCTTCGTGTCTTGGCTCCCATTTAACTTTGGATTTGGTTTGGAGCTCACGACTAGCATAACATGTACTCAGTTTGGTGCTTGTTTTCTAGGTTGGTTTCTTTTGTCTCCACTGCATGAGGCTTTTGGTCAGAGAGTAACATCTTTTGCTCTTATTACGGGTTATATTTATTAGAGACAAGAATTTGAGGATTTCTCAACGCTGTTGAAATACCGTTAATGTATTGTATTTGTATAATGGAGGTTATTTGTCAACAACTCTGCTGGTTGTAACCTACGACGAAAGTTTTAGTCTGTTAGAAATTACATTTGAGTTTCACTATTTTTATGACCTCTATTATTCAGTGGAATCCTTCTAGTGGTCCATCTATTTATGTATATATAATTATAGTTCATCGAAGAATTTTGCATGGTTACACCATACGTGAGGGTTTTACCCAAACAAAATTACCGCTTAAAGGAATTTAGCTTAAATTGATAATGTTCTTTTACTGTTTCTCATGATTTTAACTAAACTACGATTTTCCTGTGAAACCCGTTCTTTTACATTTCTTTTTCTAGTACAAATATAACTTATTCACTTGTTATGAGTTGTTCTCCTCTCATTTCTGTTTAAGTTGAACGTAAGGGTTTGACTCTGGTACTGCATAAATATAAACATGTTTCAAAGTTATTAGTTGTTCCTTTCTCTGAAATTTTTAGGAATATGCATAGGCTTAACCTTCACAGTACTGGTATATTATAGTTTGCTTCTTAAGGTCAATGTGGTTATTATTAATTATCATCAACCATTTGTGGTAGCTTTTCAGGCTAGAATTAGGATTGTCTTTTGTTATTTCTTTTGGGTAACCTACAGAGATGCGACTTGAGCCCCTTGGGGCATGTCTACGCCCATAGGGTATTTTACCCAATGGTACATTGGTTCTAGACCAAACTGGGTCAACCAACACAGAGCTGAACTAAAACCCAAACATTATTTATTCATTCTTATCATGTGGAACTGGAATCTACCTCAAATTCGAGGAAGAAGGTTTTGATTCGCACAACTTCTATTTACTAGCTACATAAACATAACCTCACCCCTTTCACTTTCCTACAATGTTATAGTTTCCACTAATGTGGTTCTAAATAATCATTCATTTCTTCATCAGACAAGATAGTGTATTCTAACCAAGTTTGAAACCAATTGTTCTTTTCATATAATTCATATTTAATTGAAATCATAGAGCATTTTCTTCCTTTCAAAGTAATATTAAGCTTCATCAACTAGTAATAGAAATAATTCTTTACAGGAAGAATCTATTACGAAAAGAGATCCACAGAAATATGGAAAACAACAATCATACTTATTTGAATTAACCTGAGCTTATCCAACCACCTTTCCGACGAAAAAGACAATTACCTCTATTTCTTCTTCGAGCTTCTTGCTTCCAAAACAACCCAATTAGCAATGACTCTATGAGGTCAATTCTCAGGCATCAAGAGCCAATCCAACTTAGAAAACTTAAGTCTATTTTGGAGATTTCTTTCCACTGGCTCTAGTCCAACTCAAGTGGTAATGTCCTACCCACTTTCCAATGTATTGATCGGGTGTTTTTCCTCTTCTCTCTCCTAGTGTTATCAACTTTTTGTTGGCAAAACCCTTCTTTTTCCCACTAAGATATTTGAATCTCCAAGGAATGAGAGGATCGTAACTATCACCAACTCTCTAGATGTTCACCAACTCTCTGGATGTTCAAGAATTCATTTTTGGACATTTCCATGAGTTTCCAAGATTCACCAAAATCTTTCATTCATTTAATAATAAAATAACTTCTTGAATCTTTCATTTATTTAATAATAAAATAACTTCTTAAATATTTCATTTATTTAATAATAAAATACTTCTTAATTTAATATAATAATAACTTCTTAAATATTAGAGTTCTATTTAGGATTTTCCACTAAACCTTTACTTATTTAAGTATTATACAATGAAAGTAAATGACAAATATTTACAATAATTGAGAGTGTTACAATAAATATATGATTAGAGTGTGTCTATATAGTATTTAATATCTTGCAATTTCCCTTAAAAACATATCTTTCAATTTCCCTTCGAAACCTAGATTATGTACACTATACAATTTAAATTGCATGTACACTACATAATTTAAATTTACAATTCCAATAAGTAAAATATCTTACTTTAATTCCCTACAAAAATTCACAATTCTGTTAAGTAAAATATCTTACTTTAGGTCGGAACGAATGTAGGTAGTTGATATGTTGGTCAGCGGTTTGAGCCAAATCACTCCCGGGGGCACTCCTCATTATAAGTTCCATGTGGTTTATGCCATGGGGACTCCGTGAATCTAGAGTACAAGTGTGCCAGCCGTTGATTTCTTTTGACACTTATAAAGGGTATCATCTTTAGTTTTACCGGAGGGCAACATCGCCTTTTCATTGATTTTTTCGATGGACTCTTCAAGGATGGCTTAAAATGAAAACTAATTGTAAATGGCGTGAAAATGTAAAATCGAAATTGACCAACTAAATGTTGAATTTTATAATTTCAACCGCGTGCGGAAAACCACAGCAGCAAACGAGAAAACCGCGGGTAAGTATATCGCACCACTCTTTGGCATAAAGTGGTTTCCGGACAAACGACTCCCATGCAATTTAGGGCTGACACGTGGATTGGGGTGACATCACCCTCTGACATTTATCGGACAATAAATGTTGGTCAAAACTGGGCACCCGATACTCTTCCGATCTGGTCCTCCATCCTCCGTCGTCCGATCGCAAGGAAGGTTCTCCTCCGTTTATTTTTCCAAGGTGCATACGGGACTGCTAAAATTAAATTGCCCATACCCTATGTTAATGAAATGACATGGTTTTTTGGTAATACATTTAATGTTTTTACGGCGCGTAATATCTATTTTATACGGAAGTATGGGGGTATGTAATTTTTATTAAATTACATATGAATCGTATGACATATTTTTTTGGGAGTTGTCTATAATGCGACTTTTTGGAGATTCCGGTGACGGAATCCGGCGGAAGAAATGAAGTTAAATCTTGATTTTTAAGCAGTTAAAATGGTTTTTTCACTGCATATTTGGATTCAGCGCCCTGGAAAACCCCTGGGAGCCATTGATTGTGCAGAAACTAGCTATCAAACTTGGGATTCCAATGAATTGCTACCGGATTTTGACCGGAAAAATCCGCCGGAAAGACTTTCAAAAAGTCGCGTTATAGACTACTGCATTTTTTTGTATGAGCGTTGACTCCAAGTTATGTGGATTGCGCACGGGGAGGAAAAGAACAGGGTTCGTAGTAGCGAATGGAAAACAAGGGGAAGTAAGTGATGTAAGAAATGGTAAAATGCACAGGTTGTAAAAAAGAGACTGAGTCTATTGTAATAGAATGCACAACAGTGCAGGAGAAGGCCGAGAGGGGAAAGAAGAAAACCAAGGGAAGTATGTAAAACCATGAATTGTTTCATAGCAGTGAAAAGATAAAACTGTAAATCCCTGTAATTTTTGTTTTCACACAGCAGTGAATGTAAATGAAATTTTTACACACAGTGGTGTAAAATTTCAAAGGAGACAGAGTAATTTCTTTTGTAATGTTTTGGTGAATCCCTCTGAGTGAAAGAGGATGAATATGTCTCAGTGTTTTTATTTTAATGAATAGAAATCTTTTATGGTGGTGCAATACTCTGTTTTGTGCAATTTTTTTTAAAAAGCTTCCCTGTGCACAAAAGATCTTGGAGCAAAGGAAACAGAGCATTGCCTCTGTGTTTTATTTTTGTGTTTTTGGGATTTTCCCCTTAAAAATCCCCAACACTAAATTTGTAAATTGAGATATTTATTTATTTTGGAATCTGGTTTATTTAATTACGTTGATAGGTCTTCTTATGAATCAACAATTGTCTACCTATTTATCCTGCTTCGTTCCATCAGGTGAAACACTTTCAACTGTTGATTTGAAGTGTGGTTTCTACTGCCGATTTTACAGCGAGCTGTTACACATTTTTCATCTACCCATTTAACGTGCTCTGTTCAATCAGCTGTCTGACAAGCATGCACTGCACTTTGACTACTTTTTCCCAATATCGGTTGAGTTTCCTTAACTAACACTTAAAAAACAAGAAACATCAGCATTTGCCATAGTTTCCCAATAAAAACCTTTCTGGGTTTGCTTCGCATTTCACAACGAAGCCCCGGGGCTCCTATCTCCTCTACCTCCCCAGCCCATAAAGCCTCTCCTCTGGTAAAACCTTGTGTCTTCTGATCGTTTTTGTCCCATTATTTCTTTTGTTTTTCTCAGTAAGATTTTGTGAAAATTTATTGTATTGAAGGACTTGTTTTGTTGGGCTTCTATTCATTCTAGTCAGACTCCCATCTCATTGTTTCTTTTGCATGTCTCAGAATTTATTAAGGGTTTTTCTGATCGACTATATGAGAAAACATGAGACCAAAAAGAGGAAGGAGGTAGAGGAGGCACTTGTGATTCAAGATATCGCACAACCTATAATGAAAAAGAGAAAAAAGGAGGAAGAGGAGGCAGGCTCTCCCTGAGGTTCTGCGCCAATCTTGTCTCATGGAAAAAAGTACCAGATAATTCCTGACGAAAGAAATATGGTAATCATAACCCCCTATTTAATTTTGAGGTTTACGGCTCTCGGCAGGGCTTGTTGGTTCTTTGTAGATGACGGTGCGGTATTTGTGTCGTAATTTTAATTATATCTCTACTGAAATTGGAGTTGATAGATCTTTTCGTGTAATTTTAATTTTATTTTAATTCAGATACAGGCTTGTATTTGCAGAGGGATTTGTTGCAAGCAGCATTTCCTGGTGGTAGTGAGGTTAATATAATTTGTTGACCATTACAATTTGGGGACATGCGATATTTTATTTATGCGTGTGTCTTTTATAAAAATGTGAATGGGAAATAGTGCCTTTCACTCCACCCGTTGACGTGGATTACTTGTGACTGTCAAAGATGGAAACAAGAATTCTTGTCCTTCTGTAAAATTGTGCATCCTTAAATTGAATTTAGGTATTTTGTTAATTCTGTCAAAAATGGAAGAAGAAACTTTTGTCTCTCTGTAAAATTGTGCATCCTAAAATTGAATGGGGAATTTGTTAATCTATGTGAATGCATCTTCCCTCTTAATCAGGGTCATTCCTGAATCCATAACGTCTCCTAATTTGCAGTGGGCGCTTTGAAATATTTAATAGGTTGTAAATATCACAAAGATTAGCTTTGTCCTTCTCTTATTAATGCTGCCCCAAGACCCCCAAAACTTCATCAAATAAAATTTCCGTTGCCTGTCAATCTCTTTGAGCATTCTTATTTATTGTTACTGCCAATTTTCCGTGCACATTCTTTAAACGTCTATAAATTTTGCACCCTAAAAGTTGAATATTGGAGCATGCATTTCATCACTCCCTATGCCACATGCGTGCTCAAGTGAAGCCGGGTCAGATTGTGAGCCAATGGGATTATAATTGACACCTTTATGGACTCGAATTGTTCATTGTATTTTTTCTTGCAAATAAAGCTGCATTTTCTGTTTGCCACACGATACGAAGAAGTGCTTCTATTATTCTTGCTACATGTAATGTTAGCAAGGATTTGGTATTTTTTTATTTTTGTTTTTGCTCTCCGGCCTCCTAATTTGGCATTGACCATAGTTTTTTAACGTTTTTATAGACATGGTCTTTGGAATGGCTATGGTCATTTAATTTCCAACTTCTAAGTTCTCCTTTTGACATTTAAGGTTTGTAATGTTATATTTAGCATGGTTTCGAATATTAAATTTTGACTTTCTAATTGCACTATACAATTATGGTTTTCAATATAGTAGCATTCTATATATGTATATTGTTTTTTATAAAATATAATAATAATATCATGTTCTAATGGAATTAACTTTTTAATAGCAATATATCAAAAATGTTTCTCTAATATCATGTTTTGACTTTCTAAATGCAATATACAATTATGGTTTTCAATGAAATATATTGGTAGGGGATGGTCATGGTGGTTATTGCCTTGGTCACTAGCAAGCTTCGTATATGCTTGGCCATCTATAGAGGTTTCTTGATTTTGGGTAATTAACTTAACCTCTTGATTTTGCATAATTAACTTACTCTAAAATGAAATAAGACATTCAATGTGTTCCTTGTAAAATAGATATAAACAAAACATCTAAAGAAAAGTAATTGCACAATGATCCAGTCCAAAAAAAAACATTTTTCACAAACCAATTAAGCCTTTCAACCTTTTTGCATTATTTGCTTATACCAAACATTTGTGCATGGTTTCAACCAATTAACATTTCATTGAGTATGTATTTACAAATCAATGATTTTGGGATCAAATCCCACAAAGCAATACCGGCTCTTCAAATTCCTTCAAGCTTTTGAAAGTAAAACCAATGAATTATCAATATAATTTTACCATAATAAAAAACAATTAATTCCTTCAAGCTTTTGAAAGTAAAACCAATGAATTATCAATATAATTTTACCATAATAAAAAACAATTAGAAAGCCTTTAGCGAGCTCAAATTGCTCATTGGTTAGCCTTGAACCAACATCTCTTCTAGAAAAATTCAACAATTCCAATTTAATAATCCTATTGGCCTCCCTTTGTACATTTTGGGACAATTGCTAGTTGGTAAAGAAAGGTATTTTGTTGTAGTGGAAAATCTAATTTTACTTAACAACTATAAAATGTTTTATTAGTACTTAACATGAAGCATAAAAGTCTATTTCCGTGAACATTTTCAATAACTATAGTTGTTTCTTAAAATATATTAGATATTTTATAGCTTATTAATCCATTATTAAATTAAGACTAATTATGGAAAATAGGCCAAACAAATTTTTTTTTTAACAAAGATAAAATTATAAAATTTTTAATTGGTTGAAACATACGGAACATTAGTTATTGTGGTTAATATTAATAAAAAAACTAAATAGTTCAAAGAATGTATGTTAATTAAAAAACATAAATGTAAAAATATTATATATTAAAGAGACATGATTTTAAATTTAAGAAAATATAATTAGTAAAATATACTATTAATTCGTAATTAAATAACATGATAGAAACTTATAGTATGGTCAATAAGTCATAGTCCATGCATATATGAATTTTTAGTTTGACCACAGAAGAAATCTCTACGTAACTAAGGTATAATAGTATTTTTTTAATATTATTGTGAGAGGGTTCTAAGTTTACCTTGAATTAATAATTAAAATTTAATATAATTTAAAATATTTATAATTCAATTTGACCTTGCAAATGAATTATGTAAATTATTTTTAAATAGTGATTATAAAAAAAGTCAAAGTAAATTTAATGATGTATTGACTTGCTAGTGTTTTTGAATCATTTAATTTTAAATTATATCAAATTGTGAAAAATAATTGATATATAGAAGGATAATAAGAATAAAAAATCAAAAATCAAATTAATAGTTTTAATTTATTAATGGTCCGTAATAGTTTTAAAAAACAAAAAAACAAAAAAAAACAAAAAAAACATACTGTGGTTAAAATTTCAGTCGACAATAAAAAAAAATGAAAAAAAAAACACAAAAACATCACTGTGGTTAAAATTTCATTCAACAATCAGGGAGAAGAATTCAAAAATCTAACCCTAGCCAACCAATCATTTGATTACAAGTCAAGCTCTAATTATGGCGATAAATTGCAACTAATTTGACTTTATTCTTTCTTTCCTGTAATCTGAACTTTAATGGCGGCTGATCCTCGACATTTCTTCTCAGAGTAAATGGCGGAGTAGGCTACGCAGGCGGTAGAATTGCCAGAAATGGATGTCGGTCAGAAAAAATTCCGACACCGACAACCGAGTCTGGCAACTTCAAAAGGAGTTGTCGGCGACTCTAGTTCTGACAGCTCTGACTCGTCTCCATGACAAAAATTCAAATTTCAAAATGTTATCTTCTCGCCTTCCACCTAAAGGGTTGTGCACCGTGTTATTCTGGCATCCTAGGAATCCAATCCTCATCTTCCTCCAGAAAAACTTGAGGGTCGCCCACAAGAGGTTATAGTAGCCCAGCCGAAAACCAACATGTTGCAGGGGCTCTTCCTTCCCCCAACACTCCCGATGCTATTTTGCAGGGGCCTCTGCCAGCCGAAAACCAGCATGTTGCAGGGGCTTTGCCTCCCTCAACACTCCGGCTGGTAACATTGTTGGCGACGTAGTAGAGCAGGGCTTAGGCCACTGCCCTGGGAAGCTTTTAGCAGGTAGGAAGGCTTTCGGCACACAGGTCCTCGAATTGGGAATGAGATTCAAACTTCTGATAATACTGTGCCATTCCGAGGCACTTTATCTTCTCTTTTTATACTCCAAAATTCAAATATTCAACGCAAGTGCAATATCGTTCTTCATTGTAGTCAGCTCCTCAAGCCCATTAAGGGTTTTCCGATTCTCTTTTTCTCTATATTATAGTTCAATGTTAGTAGAGCAGGGATGGGATATTGGGAAATCTAGCTTTCAAGCATCAATTTCAATAATATTTCAATGAATGAGGGGTAAGAAATTTGTTGAACAATTGTAATTATTCAGATGCTTCTCAATACGGGATTTTTACATGTTTTCAGTGTCTAAATGTGTGTTGTTTGGCGACAAATTTCATTTTTATTTTTATTGGGTTTGTCTCTATCTTCGCTTTTGATTTGGATTTGGTTCTTCTAGAATTTGAGTGATATCAGGTTATAAATTGGGTTTTCTTCCCCTGGCATGATGGTCAACACTGTTTTCAAAGTTTTCATCCTTCAAGAGATTGTGAATAGACCGGTTAAAAATTTCATAGTCAAGCCCAAATTTTATACGCAGCTAAGATTGTAAATTTTCATTTGAATGCATTGATGTGCAAAGTTCCACGTGTGTTAAGCCTCGCAAAAGAAAAAAGACACCGTATTCTATCTGTAGATTGGGAGGATTCTGGGAGGCACACTACAAATATTGTATTTTCAATTAAAAGTTGGTATATAGAACCAAGATTTAGAACTGTGAAATCCTTTTGAATTAGGGCAGCCTATCCGGATCCTTTTGCTGGTTAAGTTGGGATCTCTAAAGCAAATTTGGTATCAGAGTAATTTACAGATTCTTTAAGCAACCCTTGTAGGTGGGTGGCAGGTAGAGAGACACGTGTCATGGACCGACACAAGATCTGGAGAGTATTGCATCGAGACAAGAAAATGAGATATGTAAATAGAGAAGCTATTCAGCACATATAGTGCAAGCAGGAAATGATCCATGCCAATAGAGAAGCTATTGAAGCCAATCCTACTAAACTGGCAGGCAGATATAGTGCAAGACTCTTTAATCAATATAAAGAATATCATTGATGAACTGACGCAGAGGACAGAACTTCTGGTCTAAATGCGGTAGGCTACGCAATCTCACCATAAATGAGAGGTGGAATCTTCAGCATTGCTTCCAGCAACAATAGAACAGAGAACTCACGTGAAGTTTTGGTCATGACGGGAAAATTTGTTCATCCAAAGGGAGCCATGGAGATTGAAGGACAAAAGCTCCCTCATTCAGATAAAGAAGGATAAAGTGAATTTGATTACAAAACAATGTATTTTAGAAGTATCTGCTAGGGAATATATGTAAAATATATCAATTGTCGGCACAAGCAATATGTTGTAACTTAAATTTTTTTGTAATATTCTCAAAATCAATCACATTTAGATTTGCGTGTATTATGTAAATACTTAAATTTTTTTGTAATATTCTCAAAATCAATCACATTTAGATTTGCGTGTATTATGTAAATTGCTATGTGCTGAGGCAACGACTTCTATTTTTCTGAAATGAATATATATACAAAACCAACACAACCGGTAGCTATAGTCGTTTATACATTTTCAAACAATGACGAGATTTATAACACCATTTCCATTTTACTATTTACTAATCGATTTACTATTTAATCACCATTTCCATTTTACTATTTACTAATCGATTTACTATTTAATTGATGAAGCCATCAATTAAGTATATCCATTACAATGAAGCTCTATTTAATTGATGAAGCCATCAATTAAGTATATCCATTACAATGAAGCTCCTTTAAAAATTTATGCTCATACAAATGAATAGCGAATTGCCAAATTTAACTTTGCCAAAATCGGCATAAATATTTAACCAAAAACTTGATATTGTAATTATTAAGTTAAATAAAATTAAAGCCTCAAATGATATTGCTCATTTATTATATATCTTCTTGATTCAAAGGCCTAAGTCTATTTAGTCGGGTTTGGATCCTAATTCTTGACAGAGGGTGCAAACCCTAATTCTTGACAGAGGGTGTGGAGCAACACCCCAACCCAGCCACACAACCCACCCCGCACACTTTAGTCAGCAGATAGTCCAGAGAATTGGATATGGTTCATGGGTAGTACCCCTGAAGTTAAATTTTTGGAATGTTGCTTTATAAAACGTTGTAATTTTATAGTCAATCTAGATTATTCATCATTAGATTGTATATCTAACCACAAAAGTTATATGAGGATATTTTTTCCTTAGAAGGTGACCCATTTTATGAGGGCATTGCATTGCACTTGTGTAGTATTGAAAGAGCAATATAATTTGGAGATAATACATCACGAGAGAATGAAGAGAAGATTGTAGTGGATGTGTTTGAGGTTGTATCCCTTCATTTTGCTAGACATAACAAAAGGAATGATTGGTTTTTTCTCCATGGACATAGCCCAAATCAAGTAAACCACATATATTGATGTTTCCTTTGTAATGTGTCATTCTATTTTTTATTTCCGTATTCATTTGGATTTTATTACTCTGTGATCTTATACCTAACAAGTAGCGTCAAAGGCAAAGGATTATTTGACTTATTAAACTCTTTTATAAGGAGTGTTCCTAGTTCAAGTGGGAGTAATGGTGGAGGAAGGTGTTAGGATCAAGAAATTTAAGGGATAAAACTACTAGCTATGGAAGATTGTAATATTCGAAATTGAAATTTACAATAATAAACAAAGACACAAATAAGGAAGAAGCAGCAATAAACAAATTCGAGGAACACACATAAAAAACACACAAGAAAATGTGCCAACAACTGAGCCATTTTATTAATGCAGAATTTTGAGTACATGAATGACAAGGAATGGTAAAACTTGGGCTTGCTATGCTAGCTAGGAAAAACCTAGGTGATACAACTAGGCTTAGGAATAGATATAGGCTCCCAAAATGAACTATGAACTACCACAGTAATTCTACTATCGGTTATTGAATGGAACTGATGATTCTTCTAAGAAAAATGCTCAGAATGAGCAGAACTTTGTAGACGGCCTCCTCACAAGAAACCCAGAAAATCCAAGAAATTGTTTAGGTTAAATCCAATATCACCTGGGACCCCTAAAGAGCGTGAATTTCCCTCTCTATCAAACATCATGCCCTTATAGGAAATTCTTTGTTGAATACATGTTGAATCCACCCCGGGAAGCCTCCTAGAACTCCTAAAAATATCCTCCGAGAAATGCCTCCTAGCTCTATCTCTTATCTCTCCTTGATTTTCCTCTAAACCCTTGTGAATTCACCTCCAAGAACTCTTTCACACTTGTTGGGAAAGAATAGATTTGGCTCCAATGATTCCATCTGAATCACCCGTTCGAATTAACAAGTAAATCACCTTGTTGGTGACTAGATTATCTGCAAAATACCTGGCCCAAATTCCAACTCTTGCTTGCTATTCCTAGTCCCACGAAATTCTCCTCCTATGCCTCCAGGAAAACATGCACCAATTGGTAAACGTTTTTCATTGAGGCTCCTGGAAAATTTCTAAATGAAATCCTCTATGCTCTCCTAAGGCGACACTTGAATTTCACTGAAGGTAGAGTGGAATTCTCTCTCGAGAAATCCCTGTGCTAAACAACAAGGGTTGTCTTCGCTTAGCAGGTCAAAAGAACTAGTGATTAAATTTAAAATGATCCAAGATATCCCAATTGAGAGCCTCCTTGCTCTATTTATAATTGTTGGCCTCTCTCTCCCTTGGTGCCCCCCACTGTCCACTAGTTCATGCCCTTTCCTTTTCTCTCTCTGGCTCCACAAGTGCACATTTCCTTTTTCTCTCTCTCTTGTGGCCCCCACCCGCCAATGCGCTGCAATCTTTCCTCGTCACCTAAGCTCCTCAAGCCAAAATCATCTCCAAAACTCGAACTACGAAATTGTGTTATGCCTAGCACCTCCCTAATAAACTTCATTAATCTCCTCAAATGAAAAATCAAAATTGGGGATATTACAATCCTCCTCGCCAAAAATTGCTTATCCTCAAGCAATGTGTAAACAAGTACCCTCTCTAGTTGTTGATCCCCACATCTAGTGCGAACTATTCCAGGGTCCCATATGCACCACTGAATCGTCCCTGATCTCTGCATTGTCCTGTCATGAAGGAATCCCTCAATACCAGGATACCAATCCATCTTATCCAACATTAAGCTCCCCTTGCTCCCCTCACTATCCTATTAGGTATATGTACCATAAATCTTTTGCATATTATCAATGAGTATGACATCACGATAATGTAGCAATTTTTCCAACCTCTCATGAAGCTTCCCTACCGAGTAGTCCATCTCATATACTCCAAGAGTAAAATCTTAAAGACATCACCCAATCCCTGCAAAGATAAAGTCTCGCTCACATGAGATTATGTTAATATCTTCTTGATAACCAACTTGTCATGTTGATAAAGTCCCTAACACCATCATCGAATCACTAAATCCCAATGCAAGATCTGAATGATCTGCCCCTATGGTAGCCACCTCATCCCTAAGGATAACTCAGTTGTCAAATACCGTGATGCATGTATCCCGTGGTAGTCTCAAAAGGGTGCCACAATGTTGTCGTTGTGCCACTTTGACTCTAATAGATTTCCCATCGAGCCAACACTCATTAGAGAAATTTTGAGGTCTAAAATGGTCCTCCTAAGAAATATTGTAAAATAACAGTGAAAATAATAAAATAATATTACATTACATCATCATATTTTAGAAGGCAAAAAAAAATAAAAAAATCATATTTTCAACTTATCTCCCTATATTTTTTCTCAAATTTCAAGCGGAATTTGTTGGATGCATAATTTAATTCCTCATCCAAGGAGTACCCATGTTGCATACTTCTGATGGAACCCTACTACACAAAAAATGAGAGACATGAAAAATGTGATTACAATCACATTTTTCATGTATTTCTTATTTTTCGTGTAGAAGGGTCCATCAAAAGTATGCAACATGGGTCCTTCTTGGATGATGAATTAAATTTTTCATCCAATAGGTGCTCCACTCAAAATTTGGGTAAAAACATAGGGAGATAAATTGAAAATACGAGTTGAAAAATTAGTTTTTTATTTTTTAATATTTTTGATTTCTTACTCCAAAAATGATGAATCATCCCCCATTGTTGACATCATCATCTTAAATCCTATTGGTTATTATAAATTTCATTTTAGTTGTACATTTTTCTATGAGGCCCATTTTAGACCTCAAAATTTCTCTAATGGTGTCCTCCTCTCCTGAAACCTAGTAGCGACATGTCAATGAAGGCCATGCTCATCCTGCCTAGGTATCTCTATGATGTCAATACTTGCCCATCCATCGCTAATCCTCATTCTGAGGAACAACTGATAAAACTTGCCTTGCCATACAATGGAGGCCTCAACGATAGCACATATGTCAACCCCCAAGTGAGATAGATCACCCTCTGACATGTCCCTGCTTATCACAAAATGGAGTGATCTATCAGCCAACTAAAACCCTAGATCTGATAACTAGATCCCTGCGACATAGTCTTAATCATTGTTGGAATCCTCCTATTCCACATTTTGTCTCCCTACACGTAATTAACATATAGACTCAACATATCATGAATCAACTTGTTGTACTCAAAACTATTGTGCGGCTGCCATACCACATCGTGAAATCTGCGATCTTGCCTCCTGAAAGCGCACCCAGATACTTCCTAGAGTCTAAGCATATGCCTATAGACAAGTTCTACCATCCACTACACCTCATGCTTATATAATGCTTTGGAATGTCTCGTCAAAAGTGAGTCATACAACTCCCTCAATATCACCTCCCCAAGTATGAGCCTAGGGGTAGAACATATGTTACCTCAGTAGTAAACCATGCCATCCCTAATCTTGTATCCGTCAGCTCATAACCCACCAAATGTCTCAACTGGAGAGTCTTCTTCTTGCTCATGAGACACTATGTCTCATCCAACTGCCCAGGGTGAGCCTCCCATGTCCCATTGCCTATACTGAGAGCATCAAGGGGCGAACACCAATTGCTCTACAACTGTAAGCAACATTGGAGAGTGATGGGTGGGTAGGTCCCCAAAGGTATGATCAAGAGTATGAAATGACACTGAAGAGTAATCATATGGACATCCCCCTCTCTGCCTCATATCTACTGATAACCGATTCGAAGACTTATCCTTGTACACCACTGGATTACCCTACTAATTGTTGTATCACCATGTACCGTTGAGTGTCCCATATGCACCAATGCATATGTCACTCCACTAATAAACCCAATGTGGTGTGAGTCACTCCCCTTACTCTAGGATGTAAACCCATGCACCACCATTCTCACCTGCAAACCACTGCTTAACATTGTATGCTCCTACATGCCACTGGATGCCATCATCTAAAGTTGAGACAATACACGTCGACCCACACGCTACCAGTATCACCAACTCCATTATCACATCAGAACAACATGTAAAGAAAAATGTAAATGTTCTAAGTTAATTTTGATAATGGTAGTACTGATAACTTGGTTTCCACAAAAATGGTAGAAAACTAAAGTTGAAAAGGGTGTCGCATCCCACACCATATAAATTTTCATGGTTGCAGAAAGGTCAAAAGATGTTAGTAAATCAATAGTGCCAAGTGGAGTTTCAGATTGATAAGTACAAGGAACAAGTGCTTTGTGGTATTGTACAAATGGATGCTTGTCGTGTTTTGCTAGGAATACTATGGCAGTGTGACAGGAAGGTGAACTATGATGGCAGGAAGAACACCTACATCCTTGATAAGGATGGTAAGAAGCATGTGCTATTTCCTATGAGAGATGAAGCGAAATCTGATCCAAGTATATTACTGATGAGTGGGAAGAAAATGACGATCAGAGACATGGAGAATGTTAAGCAAGAAGAAGACAAGACAAAGGTTGTAGTTATAAACCTAAAGGTAAATGATTCACCCTCAGTACATAATAATGTAATTGTTTTTTATGATGAGGTAGTTTATAATGGTTAATGACTGGATATCAATGGAAAGTGAAAATCAACCAATACTCTCTGTAGTAGGACTTGTTATGATGGAAGAAATTAAGATGAATGAGCAGATAATTATCTTGAAAGGCAATGAAGAAGAGAAGCTTGAAGAAGTTGTTGACGATGGTGAAGTAATAACAAATTCTAGACAAGAAGCAAGTAAAAGAAAACATGATGAGAAGACTTTGTGGTTACAAACAATCTTAACAGGTTTATGTTCATTGTTTGTTTTTATGACAGGTAAAAGGATTAGTCTGGCTACAAGGATCTGTCCGAATGCAAGGATATAATAGTTTTTTCCATTAAATTTCTTGTTCCTAAAACCTGCCTCCACATTTACTCCCACTCGAACTAGGAACCCTTCTTATAAAGAAGTTTTACAAGTTAGATAATCCTTTTCCTTTAATTTTATTTTTTAGGAATAAGATCACGAAGTAATAAAATCAAAATGAATGCAAAAATAAAAAATAGAATGACACATTACAAAGGAAACATCAATATATGTGGTTTGCTTGATTTGGGCTATGTCCATGGAAAACAAACCAATCCTTCCTTTCATTCTATCTAGCAAAATGAAGGGATACAATCTGCAACACATCCACTACAATCTTGTCTTCATTCTCTCATGATGTCCTATCTCTAAATTACAATGCTCTTTCAATACTACACAACTGCAATGTAATACTCTCAAAGAAAGGGGGTCACATTCTAAGCAGAAAATCTCCCCAAATAAGTTCTAATTGTTAGATATACAATCTAATGATGAACAATCTAGATTGACTACAAAATCACAATGTTTTAAAAGGCAACTTTCCAAAAATTTCACTTCAGGGGTGCTACCCTCCAACCCTCTCCAAATGGAGCTCCAAAGTATTATCACTACTCTCTCTAGACTATATGGTGACCAAAGTGTGTAGGGTGGGGTAGGGTGGTTGGGTTGGGGATTTTCCCCACACGCTTTATTAGGAACTAAGATCCAAGCCTAGCTAAATAAACAAGGCCTTTGAATCAAGAATATAATTAGGATCCCCGAGCAAGATATCAAGAGTAAATGAAAGAAGGAAGAAAGGGACATACTTGAATCCTGTTGGTTTTTCAATGTCCAATGATTCTCACTTGATCTAATTCCAACCATGTTACTTCATTAATATCCTACATAATCATGCAATAAAGAAAGCATTGTCATTCTTTCATAAAACAATAAATATAATCTTTGCATGAATAAATCCCTAAGCAAATAGTTCAAACTTAATTAGATCAAAAAACCCCATTAAAAACGCAATATAAATTCATAAACATATATATTTTGATGGGAGAAAGATATAGAATGTATATTGATATTTATAGAAAGGAAGTGGTGACAAAGATAAATTCTAGAATAATATCATAGTAAGCTAGCCAAGGTGGCTCTCACCTATGTTTTGATCACACTAATGTTGATTCCCAAAAATGAACAACTAAAACAAAATATAGAACAAACACTCTTACTCCAATTTGATAGTATAAGGATGCATTTTATCTAGACTTTGACCTCTTAGCTTTGGCTCCTTTCTTATAGACTCTTGAGGAGATTAAAAACATACTTCAAGGCATGTGGGTTGAGTGAATACAAGTCATGCATAAGTTTCATGCACAATTATGATATTTTCCAACCCACTACTCAGATATTCTCCTCATACATTTGGATTTCTAGAAGATCTAAGTTTTGTAGAGGAAACCTGGGATTCAAGAAAGCACAATTAATTGCATTTCTGTAATCAAGAATTTTGTGATATAAACCACCTTGGTCCAATTGTCTTTATACTTGTAACATCCTTGCTTGGCGTATCTTTCAATTCCTTTAAGTGGTATGTTGAATCAATCATTATTTTTTAGTTTCTCATTTTTAAGTATAGATTTGATAATTGAGTAGAAAAATGAATATTTAAAAAAATTATTACATATAAAGTTAGACATGTATAAAATGTAATTACACATATAGGTAGGTTTCAAAAAATTTAAGTAAGTTATCAATAATTATTAGGTGGATGGTAGGGCATTAACCTCCATGGAATATTTGTATTAGTATTCAAGATAAAGGGTTGAGATTTATCTCAAAGGTGCTTATGTTTTTTTTCCTTTTCATTTTAATTACAAAAATGTCATCCCATAAGTCACATTAAATTTTTATTTCTTATTGTTAGTTTAGTATGTTTTTCTTGTTACATGTTTTCTTAAATATAATATTTAATTCATATATTACTTCTTTTTAATAATAATAATGTTAACAATTTTTTTTTTGTAAGCTGAGTGGTGCCATATTCTATTAACAAAACGGAAACATTACATAGCTAGGGTGGTCTCAACCCGCCTCGAAGGGAAACCGGGTTTATTGACCACCGGTAGTTTTTCATAGCTGCCCAAAAATAGAATACTTTAAACTTGTCTTTCCATGCCTTATACACTGTATCTATGCTCCTATTACTATCTACAAACAACTGCATATATATATAAAAACATAAGGGCCAAACATGGCTAAAACATAAACAAAAAAATGACAGTTTCTTCATTCAACATGGACATGCCTTGATTTACTGGTTCTCTGGATTCCCTTGCTGTTTTTTCTCCTTCTTGACCAGCACCCTGCTTGCCTCAAGTTGCTGCTGCAGGTCCTCCAGCCATTTATCTTGCATCAGCAGAGTGATTACTATGTTCTTCAATTCTTTCTTTAAATTCGGGATGCCCTGAGACAGTTCAGCCATCTCCATTGCTATCTGTTCCATGGCTTTAGCCATGAGCCTTTTCATGACCCAGTACAAATGAAGGGACTATTTGTAGAGCGTCATTCTTCCTCTAGTGTGCCCAGGGTCAGGCAGGAGGTCAGTCCAATCTTCCATCTCATCCTCTGACTGGGCCTGGATAGCTTCTTCCTCCCAATGCCCAATAATTCTTTTGATTTTTGGGTTTGATTTCTCTCTGTACTCCTTCTCTGCTATCCATACTCTGTTTCCTATTGTTTGTCTGGTCTGTCGGGTCCCTTCATGCATCCCTGTCTTCGTTTCTTCATCTTTGCTGGGGTTGCACTGTCGACCTCGTCGGCTGCGAGCGGCCGCAATATCGCGCCCTCTCCGACCGCCTTTGCCCCTACGGCCTCTCCCTCTCCTGTTTCGACCCCTACCCCTTCCTGCGCTGTTAGACGGGCTCCCTCCATCATCTTCGCCGCTCCCGGTTGCTGATTTGTTATGGCCCTTTCGCCTTATCTCCTGCCCAGAATCCTCTCGACCCTCCAGCCTATCCTCACTCTCCCCTTCCGATACTTCATACACATGGATGCCCTGAGGTGCGCAGTCCGCCATCTTCCACTTCCCCTTTCTGTCCTCCTCTTTCCTGCCTTGGTCAACCTCAAAACCACTGCTCCGCATCCAGCGCTGGCCTCTCTGGCTTCCTTCGGCTTCCATGTTATCCTTTCGTCTTTGGCTCCACTCCCCACGAGCTCGGTTGACAGGGTTGCGCGTCTCCTTGGCGCTGTAGCTTCGCTCTGCGTGACCTAGACAGTTTCCGCTGCAGACCTTCTCCCTCGGGCTAGCTCGCCACCCTCGCTTCGTTACAATGCTCCTCTGCATGCCTGTTCTCATTATGTTTTGGCGCTGTATTCTCTTCCGGATCCCGACGCCATCATATCTCCACCTCTTCTCTGCCCTCGGCTCTGCCTTCCTGTCTTGTCCACCGACTTGCCGTGCTGCTCCACTTACCAACCCGCCGCACCTTTCACCTGTGGCAATAATGCTTGCACTTGCTTGTTTCATCTGCCGCCGGTACATCATTCCATCCCTCTCCACGTCACTCAACCCGATCGGGTAATGTTAACAAATTTAAAATAAAGTCACAATTTAGATAATTTTATGCTTTTTTGTTTTTATTTTAATATGGATAATGTGAGATGTATGATGGTCTGAGCCTCCTAGACCTATTACAAATTGATCATGGCACTTATCATCTACTTAATTTTGGTTGTTGTAGTAATTATGTACCAAATCTAGTAAAGATTTTTTTAAATCATAAATTTAGATTGTATAATCTTCAAAATCCTAGTGTTTCAAAAATACTTAATTTTGGTTGTTGTAGTAATTATGTACCAAAGCTAGTAAAGATTTTTCGAAATTATAAATTTAGATTGTATAATCTTCAAAATCCAAGTGTTTCAAAAATATTTAATTCTGGTTGTTGTAGTAATTATGTACCAAATCTAATAAAGATTTTTCAAAATCATAAATTTAGATTGTATAATCTTCAAAATACAAGTGTTTCAAAAATTCTAAACACATTGAATACATTATATTATATATATATATATATATATATATATCTAATTTTGAAAAAATGCTAAATTAAATATAATATATATATAATAAATGAACAATATCATTTGAGAGTTTATTTTATTTAACTTAATAGTTACAATATCAAGTTTTTGTTTTTGTTAAATATTTATGCCGATTTGGGCAAAGTTAAATTTGGCAATTCACTGTTCATTTGTATGAGCATAAATTTTTAAAAGAGCTTAATCGTAATGGATATACTTAATTGATAGTTTCATCAATTAATTGATAGTTTCATCAATCAAATAGTAAATAGTAAAATGGAAATGGTGTTAAAAATCTGGTATTTTTTTGAAAATGTATAAACTCCTACAGCTAGTGCTGGTTTGTATATATATTCATTTCAGGGAAAAAAAAAGTTGTTGACTGAGTAGATAGCAATTTACATAATACAAACAAATTTAAATGTGATGATTTTGTGAATATTACAATTTTTTTTTTTACCGTTACACCATATTGCTTGTGCGGACAAGTGATATATTGTGCAGAAACTAGC